>SNQJ01S1783787.1:193271-205548 GCA_010110895.2 Picea sitchensis | reverse complement strand
GCTCATTTCTATTGTCCCCAATACCCTTTCATTTGAGGTGGCGGCTTCAAGAACCAACTTTCTATCCCATCTCCCATCTCCTTCAAGAACAAACGTTTCTATCCCTGTCAGGTTAGGTTGGAATTCATCCCTAGCAGCAGAAGTGGGTCCCTAGTAGCAAGAGTAGTAGCAGGAGTAGGAGTAGGGGAATTCTTTCCTCCCCGGAGATAGGAATGCAATGAAGATTAAATGTGTTGATTTGATGATGAAGTGATGTTGTGCAAAGAAAATGCGGTGAGGTGAGGCGGTGCAGAGAAATTGGTGTATTAATGCATTGATCGGTGAATACTATCTAGACCATATCGTGCAAGAGTGGTCGGTGCATTAATGCATATTTAAACCTCTGACAAAAATCAAAGAAGTAAATTTAAAGCAAAAACCAAAGAAGTAAATTTAAAGCACTAAATAGACATGAACTAAAGTTATAACCCAATATCAAAACTTAGGTTATATACGTTAAGAATTAAAATTACATTTTTAGAGAGTAGCTACAAAGCAACAATGACTCTCTAAGACTTTACAAAGCAACAATGACTCTCTAAGACTTTAGGTTATAGACTTTTGAGAATGAAAAAAATACATTCTCTCAAAAATAAGACTCCCAATGTGTGAGCCAATAGCATTCATTATAAAAGTAATTTAAATATAATTAAAAAATGATTATTTTGTTTTTACTATGTACAACATTGGAGAATGAAAAAGACTTTACAAAGCAACAATGACTCTCTAAGACTTTAGGTTGTAGAACTTCGATGTGATACGATCAATACGCTTGGTCTTCTCAGAAGTCTTTTGTTGTGAGAACAGTCCGCCAAGGGCTTCGATGCTGGATCAGAGTGCAATTGATTCGGATCCGGTTTCCTTCGAGCCACACCTCCCAACGGTTAATGATTGCCATGGACGGTTAAACTCGGGCCAAAGCTTGAGTGGGGTGGGCTTGGATACACCGGATACACGACCGACACTGAGCGCTACCGCAGCGAGTGAAGTATGTGTTGTGGTGCGATGACTCTCTAAGACTTTAGGTTGTAGATTTTTGAGAATGAAAAAAATACATTCTCTCAAAAATAAGACTCCCAATGTGTGAGCCAATAGCATTCATTATAAAAGTAATTTAAATATAATTAAAAAATGATTATTTTGTTTTTACTATGTACAAAATTGTACAACATTGGAGAATGAAAAAATATTTTGATTTTTTTCAGTCAAAGGTTAAATAATACACGGTCAACGATGAATCGATTGCAAGAGTTCTGGCCTTCAGCAGGGACTAATAAAGGATCGCAAACAAGTTTATGACATGAATCAATTGCAAGAGTCCTGGCCTTCGGCAGGGACTAATAAAGGATCGCAAACAAGTTTATGGCCCAACATTGCGACCATGACAGATACAAATGGACAGAAAATATCATTATTTTTAGTATAATATACTTGGATTTTTGGTATTTATTTTTTTTGGATTTTGTGTTAATTTCATGAGAAAGTATAACTAGCATAATCCTTAAAAAAGGCGAAGAACAAGTATATGGCCCGACATTTTAACCATGACAAATACGAATGGAAGGGAAGTATCATTATTTTTATTATAATATACTTTTTTTCCATAGAAAATTTGGCTTTATATTTATATTAAATATAAACTATTTATAAACAAGATAATTCAACATCATATGTCATTTATATCCTTTGAAAATTGTCTATTCCCCACAGCAAGATACCAGACTATAATCCCTCAGCATATACTCTGGTAAAAAATGCATAGACCATTGAGGATTGAAATACATATTTCCACAAAAAAATGGCAAATAGAATCCCCAAAAAGACACAGCACTAGTGATCCATACAACAACTCCAAGACTTTTAGAATAGATTTAGAAACATATGAGAACCCTCATGACCCTCTTCACAAAGATACTAGGCAATTTTTCCTAGATCCTTTTTGAGAGGTTGTTTTGAAAGACTATATGCCTCTTGATTTCCTTCTCTGAAAACATGTGCAACGGTGATTTTTTGGAAGTTCTTGATAATCTCTAAAATCTTGTCCTTACAGCATTCCAGGGTGACCACCTGTAGACGACCCTTTCCCCGCAGCCAATCTATAACAATTTTTGAGTCACCCTGGACAAGAAAGTCCAAAATTGATAGTCAAGAAGCCAATGTTAGTAGGGCCCATACCCCCAAAAGCTCTGCTCTTGTATTGGTTCCAAGTCCATAGTTGAAGAACCATTTATAAGATTGATGATCACTGACCCTTATCACCCCGTCAGCCCCATTGTTTTGACCAGATTGTTGTTCAACCCCATCAAACCATCCAACAATTCCACCACCTACAGAAAAACAAGGAATTTTCCTTGGGGAAAAAAATTTCAACTGTTTTTTGTAATCACCCACTGCACTTAAAGTTTTGTAGACCACCTTCTGTAAAGAGGGATTTCCATCTTCAAAAATAGAATAATTCATTTTCAACCATATATACCAGCAAATAAAGGTCATCAAAGTAGGATAGGATTTATTATGAGCCTTTTAGTTTTTGAAATACTCTGCCACATAGGCACTATTCCACCCGGTAATATGAATTATGGCCGATTTAATCCTATCCCAGACTGCAATCGTGAAAGGGCACTATACAAACAAATGTAAAGCATTTTCCTTACTGTTCTTACACAAATAACAAAGGCTCGCTCTGCTATGACCTCTATGTTGTAAATTCTCCTAGATGAGAATTTTTTTCTCAGCAACCAGCCAAATAAAGAGCTTGATTTTCAAAGGACACTCCCATGACCAAAGTGTCTTCCTCCATCCTCCAATAACAAAATTCTGGTACTTTTCTTTAGTGGCCTCATAAAAAAATTTGACTGTTATCTGGCTAGATGAGTCGCCTCTCATCCATTTTAGTACATCCAGCCTCGCTTGCAACTGTACACCAAAGTTTATTAAGGCACATATGAAGGCCTTCCATTCTAAAGTTGTTTGTCCCTCCAATTCCAAGTCTTCACTTGAAACCCAATTTGAGCATATCATTCCTAGTCGCGGCTCACAACTAGCCTGATGTAAATAAAAAAACCCCTCTCTGATTAAGGATTGATATTAGGTCATCAGACATGATGGTTTCTTCCCCCATAGCCAGGATTCGGTCTTTTCCAATAAGGATAGATTCACCCATCCTCGGACACCAAGCTATCTAATGCAACAATAAATGAAGGAATTTGAGTAGATTTTTCCACATCTGCGAACCTTTTTCTCCCACCAAAGAAACCAATCATAGCCATCTCACTACAGATCCAAATGGAAAATATTTGTCTTTAATGACACGGTGCCAAAGACCTTCTATCATCAGCACCCTCCATAGAGTATTCATGGTCAAGGCTCTATAGAAGATGAAAATATTTCTTAGTTCCCATCCCCCATGTATTTTTGGTCAAGCAATGAGATTCCAATTACACAAATGGTAGCTCTTTTTGTGTTTATATCTTGACCATAGAAAAGAAAAGACCACTTGGAGAATTCTATTGAGCACAGATGACAGAATATGAGCCCTTGCCATTCAGTAGACTGGATGGCTCTCTAAAATAGCCTTAATTAGAACTAGGCAGTCGCCAATGGAAATCCATCTATTGCACCAAAGGTTTATCTGCTTCTCAAATTTTTCTATAAGCCAGTGCCAATCCTCCACGTTATAACTGTCAAGTTTTAGAAAGTAACCAATATAACTGAAACCATCAGTAAGTTCAGAGAAATTAAAATGAAAGGATTCTTTTAATGTATCCAGAACATTTTGTTGAACTCCAAAATGGAGGAAACATGTCTTCTGAACATTTATCAAGAGTCTTGTGGCACTACAAAAAGCAATCATAATCCTATTTATCTCCTTCCATTCATCAAGAGCGTATTTTGACATTATCATAATGTCATCAACAAAAAGAAGATGGAGGATCCTAATTAATATTGAAACCTTTATTTGAGTCAGTGCGCCTTCAGCTTGGCTTTTTTAAAGTGCCAAGCTCAACCCTTCCATCACCAGAATGAACAACAAAGGTGACAATGGGCATCCATGTCTAAGCCCTCTTCCACTTTTGAATAAATCTATCGGCTCTCCATTAATTAGAATAGTGAATGTTGTTGTTGTGACACATCCCATGATTCACTTTGTCGCAAGCAGTCCAAACCCGCATTGGAGAAGAGTCAAACGGAGAATGACTCAGCTTATACAATTGTATTATTTCTTTAAGTCAATCTTTAAAATTAAAGCTTGTAGTTTTTTAGCTTTGATACTGTGAAGGAACTCTTGTGTTGTTCTAATGGCTTCAAGAATTTGCCTCCCTTTTAAAAATACTAATTTCTCTTCTGACAAAGTACGGAACAAAATAGGTCTGATCTTCTTAACAATGATTTAAAGTATTATTATTTTTTTTTGATATTTTGTGGTAATTTTATGAGAAAGTATAACTAGCATACTCCTTAAAAAGGATAATAAAAAAGAAAAAATAAATTAAGGAAGGATTTCATAATAATGTTATCAACGAGAACCATAAAAATATTATAATGAGAATTATAATATTTGAGAAGAGGACCACATTGTACATTTTTGAAAAGAGAATATATTCTCATAAATTTAAGAACCATAAGAACTATTATGTTTTTTGGTATTTTGTGGTAATTTTATGAGAAAGTATAACTAGCATACTCCTTAAAAAGGATAATAAAAACGCCAAAATAAATTAAGGCTTTCATAATAATGTTATCGATGAGAACCATAAAAATACTATAATGAGAATTATAATATTTGAGAAGAGGACCACATTGTACATTTTTGAAAAGAGAAGATATTCTGATAAATTTAAGAACTCCACATTTTAAAAGTAGGGTATATATATTTGTATTCGACTTACCACTCAAATATCATGAGGACCCTGGATTCGAGCTATCGTTGGATTGGTGATGGGACAATATTATATAAAAGTTTTTTTTATCGCTTTAAAGAAGCGTGTTCTTTAAATCATATTCCTCGTCTTCATTCCATTGTGTAAATTAACATTTAGGCCACAACCATCATTTTAAAGTGGCTATATCAAATAAGTGTTGCGTGGCAGCATAGTCCTTGTCAAGTAGTTTATAAGGTGATTTTTGGAAAATGGGGAGAGTCGAGTAATATTGTTAAAAAAACAGAAATTAACAGTATGGTAAGTAAACGGTAATTAGAATAGATGCTTAAAAAATATTAAAAAATTATGTTCAATTGTTTTTTAGAAATGAAATGATAAAGAAAATTGTAAATATAAAAAGGTATACTAAAATCACATTGAATAGTAATTTAATAATTAATGTGCATTGGCAATCCTTTCGAACTTGTATGGCGAGTTGTCACTAAGAAAAGCAGTGTCAATATTTTTCGAACATGTTTGTTTAGTTGTCACTAGTAAAAGCATAATCCATGTGCATTGGGAAGGGTGCAGAGGTAGAGGGGATGGAAGGCAGTGATAAATTCTTTGAAATATTTGTGAAGTTGGGTAGAGTGAAGCTTGTGAGCTGGAGGAATTGTAGAGCATGGAAGTTTTCGGTGCAAGATGTACATCACGGAATTGTAGATGGCAGAAGTTATGGGTGCAAGATTTATAATAGCACCAACACGGGGATCGATAGCTATAAAGTTGGCTAAATATGGAATTGTAGATCGCCAAAGTTTTGGGTGCAAGATGTATATCACAGAAAAGGGGGAAGGAAAGTTCGGTTACGACAACTTGACAACTAGGTATGAAAAGCAATGATAGTGGGTCGAACTCCTCTAAATCACGGTTGAACATGTTTCTTGCTTGTTAATGCCAATAAGAGAACCTGTGTGGTGATTTTTCGGTAGTAAAATCATAATGAATGTGCATTGGGAAGCTTAGAAATGTGGCGGGGGGTTGAAGAAACTAATAAATGGTATGAAATTTTTGTGAACCCGAGTATAGTGAATGTTGTGGCCAAAAAGTTGGCTAAGTATTGAATTGTAGATCAGGGAAGTTTAGGGTGCAAGATTTATATCACAGAACATGGGGAATGAGAGTTTGGTTGCGCCAACCCGGGAACCAGTGGCCATAGAATTGGCTAGGTATGAAAAACAACTTGAATTCATTTTTTGCTTATTAATGCCAATGAGCGAACTTGTATGCTAAGTTGTCGATAGTAAAAGCATAACGAATGTGCATTGGGAAGGGCGAGAATGTGGCTGGGAGTGAAGAGAGTGATAAATGGTTTGAAAGTTTTGTGAACCGGGGTCGAATTGTAAATGACGAAAGTGTTGGGTGAAAAATGTATATCACAGAAGTGTTGTGTGCAACATGTATATCACACAACAGGGGGCATAAGTATTCGATAGCGCTAAGTCGCGACCCCGTGGAGAGATAATTGGCTAAGTGTTGAAAGGGACTGCAGTCGATCGAGCTCATGATGTGACGATATAGGACCAATCCACGAGTTCGAGAAATTCAGGTTCAAGTTTAAAGAGATTTTGTCTATATTTATTTAAATTGTATTTATATTAATGTATCTTAATAGATTATTTGTGGTCCAAATGTAAACCATGTTCCAATATGTGGACGAATTGTAGACCACGAAAGTTTTGGGTGCAAGATGTATATCACAGACTTGTAGATGAAGGAAGTTTTGGGTGCAAGATTTATAATAGCGCCAACCCGGGGGTCGGTCGAACTCCTGTAAATCGCTGTTGAATGTGTTTTTTGCTTATAAATGCCAATAAGCGAACCAACATGTATATCATAGAACAGGGGGCATAAGAATTCGATAGCACTCAGTCACGACCCCGCGAAGATATAATTGGCTAAGTGTTGAAAGGGACTATGGTCGGTCAGGCTCATGATATGACGATATAGGACCAATCCACGAGTTCGAGAAAGTCAGGTTCAAGTTTAAAGAGATTTTGTCTATATTTATTTAAATTGTATTTATATTAATGTATCTTAATAGATTATTTGTGGTCCAAATGTAAACCATGTTCCAATATGTGGATGAATTGTAGACCACGAAAGTTTTGGGTGCAAGATGTATATCACAGACTTGTAGATGACGGAAGTTTTGGGTGCAAGATTTATAATAGCACCAACCCAGGGGTCGGTCGAACTCCCGTAAATCGATGTTGAATGTGTTTTTTGCTTATAAATGCCAATAAGCGAACCAACATGTATATCATAGAACAGGGGACATAAGAATTCGATAGCACTCAGTCACGACCCTATGGAGATATAATTGGCTAAGTGTTGAAAGGGACTATGGTAGGTCAGGCTCATGATATGAGGATATAGGACCAATCCACAAGTTCGAGAAAGTCAGGTTCAAGTTTAAAGAGATTTCGTCTATATTTATTTAAATTGTATTTATATTAATGTATCTTAATAGATTATTTGTGGTCCAAATGTAAACCATGTTCCAATATGTGGATGAACTGTAGACCACAAAAGTTTTGGGTGAAAGATGCATATTGGAGACTTGTACATGACAGAATTTTTGGGTGCAATATTTATAATAGCACCAACTTGGGGGTCAGTCGGACTCCCGTAAATCGTTGTTGAATGCGTTTTTTTCTTATAAATGCCAATAAGTGAACCAACATGTATATCACGGAACAGGGGGCATAAAACTTCAGTAGCGCTAAGTTGTGACTCCGCAGAGAGATAATTGTCTAAGTGTTGAAAGGTCGGTCGGCCTCATAGTGTGACGATATAGGACAAATCCACGAGTTCAAGAAAGTCAGGTTCAAGTTTAAATATATTTATTTAAATTTTATTTATATTAATTTATCTTAATAGATTATTTGTGGTCCAAATGTAAACCATGTTCCACTATGTGGACGAATTGTAGACCACAAAAGTTTTGGGTGCAAGATGTATATCACGGACTTGTAGATGACAGAAGTTTTGGGTGCAATATTTGTAATAGAGCCAACCCAAGGGTCGGTCGGACTCCCATAAATCACTGTTGAATGTGTTTTTTGCTTATAAATGCAATAAACGAACCAACATGTATATCACGGAACAGGGGGCATAAAAATTCGATAGTGCTAAGTTGCGACCCTGTGGAGAGGTAATTGGCTAATTGTTGAAAGGGACTGCGGTCGGTCAAGCTCATAGTGTGACGATATACGACCAATCCACAAGTTTGAGAAATTCAGGTTCAAGTTTAAATATATTTATTTAAATTGTATTTATATTAATGTATCTTAATAGATTATTTGTGTTCCAAATGTAAACCATGTTCCAACATGTGGACGAATTGTAGACCATAAAAGTTTTGGGTGCAAGATGTATATCGTGGACTTGTATGATGAAAGTTTTGGGTGCAATATTTATAATATTGCCAACCCGGGGGTCGATCAGACTCATGTAAATCGTTGTTGAATGCACTTTTTTCTTATAAATGCCAATAAGAGGACCTATGTGCTGAGTTGTTTTTAGTAAAATCATAATGAATGTGCATGAGGAAGAACATGAATGTGGTAGGGGTTGAACAGAACGATAAATGCTTGAAATTTTTATGGACCGGGCTATAGTGAAGGTTGTCACAATAAAGTTTGCTAAGTATGGAATTGTAGATCATGGAAGTTTAGGGTGGAATATGTATACCATGAAACACGGGAAATGAGAGTTTGGTTGCACCAACCTGGGGACCAACGACCATAGAATTGACTAGGTATGAAAAGCAACGGTGGTTGGTCAGAATACCGTAAATCGCAGTTGAATAGAGAACCTGTGTGTTGATTTTTCGCTAGTAAAATCATAATGAATGTGCATTGGGAAGGGCGGGAATATTGCGGGGATTGAAGAGAGTGATAAATGGTTTGAAACTTTTGTGAACAACAAATTCCAGGAGTCCAGGGTCGAATTGTAAATCACAGAAGTGTTGGGTGTAAAATGCATATCACAGAAGTGTTGCATGCAAGATGTATATCAAGGAAGTGTTGTGTGCAAGATGTATATCACATAACAGGGGGCATAATAATTCGATAGCGTTAAGTCGGGACCCAGTGGTGAGATAATTTTCTAAGTGTTGAAAGGGATGATGGTTGGTCGGGCTGATGATGTGATGATATAGATGGAGATGAGCTCACCTGGGAACCCGCGACCAATCCAGGAGATGGAGAAAGTGAGGTTCAAGTTTAAAGAGATTTTGTCTATATTTATTTAAAATGTATTGATATTAATGTATCTTAATAGATTATTTGTGGTCTAAATGTAAACCATGTTCGAATTTGTGGATGAATTGTAGACGACTGAATGTTTTGGTGCAAGATGTATATGGAAGAACTGTAGATGACACAAGTTTTGGGTGCAAGATTTATAATAGTTCCAACCCGGGGGTCATTTAGGCTCCCGTAAATCGTTGTTCAATATGTTTTTTGGTTGCTAATGCCAATAAGAGACCCTATGCACTTAGTTTTCGCTAGTAAAAGAATAATGAATGTGCATTGAGGATGGCGGGAATGTGGTGGAGATTGAAGAGAGTGATAAATGTTTTGAAAGTTGTGAACCCAAGTATAGTGAAGCTTGTGAGTTCCAGTGGTCCAGGGTCGAATTTTAAATGAAGGAAATGTTGGCTGCAAAATATGTATCATGGAATTGTTGGGTGAAAAATGTATATCACGAAAGTGTTCGGTGCAAGATGTATATCATAGAACATGTGGCAAATTAATTCGATAGCGCTAAGTTGGGATGTCGCGGTGAGATAATTGGATAAGTGTTGAAAGGGACGATGGTCGGTCGAGCTCCTGATGTGAAGATATATAAGAAGATGAGAATCTGGCAGTTCGCTAACCGGTCAACCCGCGGGAAATCCAGGAGCCCGAGAAAGTCAGGTTCAAGTTTAAAGGGATTTTGTTTATATTTATTTAAAATGTATTCATATTAATGTATCTTAATAGATTATTTGTGGTCCAAATGTAAACCATGTTCGAATTTGAATGGTGTTTTGGGCTCGCAATTTTTGCTGAAACCCAAAGGCAATAGAGAAAAAAATATATGACTTTTCATTTTGTATATCGAAGAATATTCTGAAATATAGGAAGCTACAATATATGCACAATATAGAACATGAACATGTACATGGAAATGAGTTAATTTTAAGAAGAAATGCAAATTTAAAATAACAACACCAAACATTGAATATCACCATAGAACAACCTCAAATATTTATATTCAGATAAACTGGGTCACAAAATATATTTGAGAATATTTCCCAAAAATAGGTGTCTTCAAATTTGTAAAAAAATATAAATGTTCAATACATATTATGTGAAATAAAAATGTAATTTCCAGAATGAATGGGATTGGGACTGTCATGGACTACAAAAAAAGTATGTACAAGAATGAAGTTTGTAGAAAGAAAAAAGTCAGCGATGGAAAACAACAAGACCTGGAAAGAAGAAAGAGAAAATTGTCAGTCCTCGGTTAAAGCTTTGTTAGAGTAAGTGTATGAATAAAGAAGAATGTGATCAGTATCAACTTACTATGATGGTGTCCCATGTCTTGTCATTTTATCGCTGATGTCCTTTTATGGCTTTCCTCGGCTTTGACCTTTATTGGTAATCTGGTCGACAACCTTTTTGGACCATTCTTTGATGTAGCTCCTCATGGGTGCCACATTGATTTCATGCCATATTTTTATATTGAACAATTCACTTTCCAAGTACCTTAGATCAATAGATAGGTTGTGCAATTCTTCTTGAATATATTGGCTTTTAATTGTATAACTGACTAGCCAGGTTTTCACGTCATCTTCACCATATTCAAGAATGCCATAGAAATTTTCAAATGACAGTCTTTTATAGATATGAACTTGATCATCAAATGTTTTCTTGGTTAAAACAACGAGTTAAATATCAATTTTGGGTCCTGGACTTCATTGGTGCTGACAGCTAGATCTATCTCAGTTATCTTCTTGAATAGTTTGTCTTAGTTATCTTCTTGAATAGTTTGTCTCTTCTAGATATGGTCTGGCTACATGCTTGAACGATACCATTGAGGTTCTTTACCTTTTCTTTCCAGCATGCGTTTAGCTAGTCTATTCAATCCAAAGAAGGGATATCCTCCTGTCTTCTTATGAATTCTATCATACTAGTAACTTTAACACCAAATGGTAAAACTGCATTGAGGTAGAAACCTTTCTTGTTCTTGAGATCTGCTTGCAGATACTCATGAAAATCATGCGCTCTTGTCCCAAAAGAGACCACATTCTTTGACATCTTCAAAGATTCTTTTATTAATTCCATTCTTTTTTTTATATTGTTTTCCACATAGCCTCAGGTTGATGTGAGAAGGCTTGTTGATCCTTTTAACTTTGTCGCAAGTGTGGTGGGCCCGACCATTTCCGAAGGAGTAGAAAACAATGGAAGAGGCATTAGAGTTGCCTCCAATTCTTTGATTCTCTCCTTTAACATGACATTTTTTGTTTCAAGGCCGCTAATAGAGTTGCCTAGAGTGTCTCCAATTTCTTGGTGTATCTGGGAGATATGGGAAAGGCGCATGTTGCTTAGGTTGATCTCTGAACGAGATTTCCCTTTCTTATTCTTTAGATATCTCTTTTCAATAATCATTTTTTTGGATATGCTGTCAAAAACAACGCTCTAAAATGCAAAAGACTCTTTTTCATCCAATGTATCTATGCCAATTATTTCCATCCCAGGATTGTGTGGAGAAGTTCTCTCTAGATGGTCGTCGTCGGGGAACATTTTGTCAATGTCAATTTCTAGTTCCATATCTTCGAGGGAGAGATCGTGGATATCAATTTCTCCCCTCGGTCCCTCCTGTTCTTAGACTATTGTTTTCTATTTTTGCTCGCAGGAAGTTTGTGAAAACTTTCAATTTTACTGGAGGGAGGGTTCTTGTAGTGTCCCTAAGACCGAGCCATGTTGTAAATCATGTTCTGAAAGGAATTGTAATTATGTTTTATAGGCTGGTGAGCCAATTTTTTATAAGCTGGTGGCTTATGTGTTTGTTAGGCCAGGGAGCCTAAGTGTTGAAGGCCAGGAGCCTGTTGTTGTATATGTAATCACACAAAACAAATTAATAAAAATTTGTAAACACTGCCAGGTGCAGAACGACCACGATGAATGAGTGAAGGGGGATTGAGCTTCCACAGAGAAGGCAAGGGTTTAGGGGCTGGAAGGTGGGAAAAGGGGCTAAGTGTTAAGCCTAGGGGGCTTCAGCCTTGGGAATAATATTTTAATACTATTCCAAAAAGGCATGAG
>SNQJ01S1783787.1:173397-188611 GCA_010110895.2 Picea sitchensis | reverse complement strand
TCTCTAGTTCATGTGGGATGACTAGGAGTGAAGCTATGGTAGTAGTCCTCCCCAGTGGATGGGTGAGATAGATGACTACAAGAGAAGGGAGAACATAAAAGGAATGGTGCAAACATAAAGAGACCAAAACTTCCGATGATTTATAGATATGCCATTCAGTGATCATGATGCCGGATGACCAAGTGGAAGATATTGATGCATCCTGTTATCCAGTCGATGATGTTGCCCAGTTGATGATGTTGCCCAGATGATGATGCTATCTAGTGGATGCTACTACGTAGTTGATGTTGACATCCAGTAACCTGTCAAAAGATAAAGAATTTCCTTCTTGTCAAGAGGGAGTGTTTAAATATTTTGTAATTGCAAAGAATATTCTTATCCCCTTTTGTGGATAAAGATAAAGTATATTTATTATTGATTAGATCAATCCCCTTTTGTGGATAAAGATAAAATATATTTATTATTGATTAGATCAATCCCCTTTTGTGGATTAATCATGTCCGTCATTGTAATTGACCAAATCCCCTTTTGCAGATTGGTCAAACCCTAATTGTAATAGGCTAAATAAGAAGCTGGCCCCAATATATATTAAAGAGGCCCCAGAATATATTAAAGGTGGTTATAACCACCCAGAAGAAGATGTCAGCCCTACTAGTGAAGAGACACTTCCACACGTGATAGAATTGTATAAATAAGAGAGGCTAGCACCTTATTTGAACACACACTCATCTCACTCATCTAGTGCGCAAGTTTTGAAGGAATTTGTAGTTTTCGGTTGCAGGAAGAAGGAAGAGAGAGAGGTGTGTTTCTTAGTGTTGCATATTCTATGTTGTCTGGTTCATTATCTTGGCATTGTATTGGCTATCTATATTAAGGAAGTTTTGTTGGGTTTTCTTCCCCTTGAGGGTTTCCCAGGATAAATGCTTGTGTACTCTTGTGATTGTTTTTCTCTCAGTGATCCTGTCTATGCTATTGTTATCTAGTAAATTGAAAGTAACATAATAATAGCAGAAACTTTAACAAGAATGTCTCATGTGAGTGGGAGGATTCACTGACAAACTACCAAATCAATTGGAAAAGATGTGATGCATAATCACATATATAGCATCACATTTTACTCCCTTCACCCATCATCATGTCCTTGTCTGTCATTGTCAAAGTACAGAAATCATTGCCTTGACATGTCCATTCACACATGCCTTGGATATCAACAATTTGGGATAAGTGTGACCAATCACCTTGTCCTACCAAGTGCCTTAGCTAGCACGTGTCAAGCTCCTATAAGGAAAAACTAGGAAGACCAAGGTAAAACTAATCTGTGAATAGTCCCATTTTCATTGATAAGCTATCTTGATGCCAAATATAGTAGACAACGATCCACCTATGGAAACTCCTCCCACAGGAGTGAATTATCATCCATCCTGCTACATATGTTGGGAGAAGTTATTCCACATCATGCTATGGGAAGAATGTCCTTCTTTGGTATCATTAGTGCAACAAGTAAATCGGTAGGGAATTCAAGAGTCTACCCTAATGTGCAGTTGTAGCAATTGGTCATCTTGAGGTAGAAACTCAAGGAAGGAGATTCAAAGCTCTAGTCATTGGTACTCTGCACTAGCATACAGAGGGGTATGAGCACAAGATGTTGGGAGGAATTTCAACCAATCAACAACCCAAATCATTCCATGGTTGAAGGGCCCCAGTTTTATAGATGAAAATCTCATTGATCCAGCTAAGAAGATCCACATTAAGGCTCAATCATACGAGGAAAACAGATTCTATCCAACAATAAATTTTTATATTTGGGGGTAAAAATCTATTTTCACCCAGTAAAATGAGATGAAAATCAGTTTGGAAGCTAAAAGCAATTAAAAGTTAAAATTCCAGAGGTGGTATCAATATTCTTACAAGCAGAAACCACTTTCAAGAAGTAGTATTAGTCCAAGCGAGCATTTTTCTCAAGCAGAAACATCTATAAATCAAAGGAAGGAGCTCATTTTTAGGGTCAACACTTTGGGGAATTTAAGAGTATCTTATACCTGAGTTGTTTGATCAAGATCCCCCCAGATAAAAACCAAATTTCATGGTTGTAGGCTTTAAGAGATTCACCCCCTGTGTTATTCTTTAGTATGTTCTTATTTTTTTTTATGTATGTTCTCTTGTAAAATCCATCCCTCTCATCTCATTGATTCTTGTATCATATCCCTATTAATAAATCTCGAGATAGAAGTTTCATGACATGTACAGTGTTACTGTGTGTTATTTAGCTTATGATACTGAAGTGATTTCCTCTGAATGTATGACCACTTCATGTCATTTTTTCATGTATTTAATGATGTGTAGAGGGTACCTCCATGGATTTAAATATATGAAATTTTTTATTGTTTGATGCGTGATTTAATGATCTGGTATAGTTGTTAGAACCATTGAACTCGTAATTACTTAGAACATTATTTTTTCCATAGACTGTGAGATTCACCTTAAAGTTTCCTCGCATATTTATTTTTCATTTATTCTAAATCCATTCCTTCTCAGCTTAAACTCAAATTTTCTGAAGCACTCATGGACACATGCCTCTTGATGTTGAATTTTTTGATATTGGTTTTGGTATTGTTTGAGGGTCGAGAGTTCTATAAGAGAGAGAGAGAGAGAGAAAAACTTACCCACAATTTTGCATAATTTATGTTTTTATTAGCATGGCTTTAAGTCTCACTCTAAGTCTTAGCCCCTAAGATGCCTCGTCATAGTTCCATTGACATCCTGGAACATCTCGAGGGACAACAATATTATAAAAAAAAATATCTAAGGACAAAAATTCTTTATAAACCACTTCTATTTTTAGAGATTTATTTCCAAACACATTACACAATATATATATACTTGCCGCCAGACATAGTATATAGTGTTCAATTTATTAGTTGACCGTGTATTACTTTTTCGTTGACCATAAATGTTTAAAGATTTATAAAGTAATACATTAGAAATTTTTGTTTTTTATTTTTTTTGAAATATTTAAAATTTCTTATTTGACATTCTATTGGCCATTTAAATTGGGGTCTTATTACCGTAGTGGTGGCGGCACTCTTGGAATTGATAAAAATATTTATGAAATCTCATAACTTATTTTTTCGGTCCCATTCTCGCATTGTGTCTTAAGCACAAAAAATAACAGATGCTCGAAAGTGGGCACATAATTCATCTCAATGCTATGAATGTGAACCTGCCTATGTATTGGCTTAATGTCAGCTTCAAGTCTCCATCATCCCACACACCATTGCTTTGAATGAATCCCATAGTGAAAAAAGTAAGCACATCACACCGACAACTAAAATAAGGACAAAAGCAAATATCCAAAGAGATTATGCCTAACAGTCGAACACCATTTAAATTGAAAGGCCCCTTATGATGCTTTATCCATAATTTTCCACAATATATGATCTGTAGTTCGTACATTCTCATTGGAAACCATTTAAATTGAAAAATACTTAAGAAATAAATAAAACTTATCCATAATTTTCCACAATAATTGATCTGCATTTCGTACTTTCTCAAAAAAGATGGTGATTTCTCCACTTGCGGACGTGGTTACATATTTCTAAATGAAATAAGAATTTCCATTGGCTTGATTTTACTTTTCCTATATATGATATTGGCATTTGAACCACGCAAAGTAATCACTTGTGCATAGCTTTTTTTTCCAATAGAAAATTCGCTTGAAACTATATTAGTGTATAATCTCTTTTACATCTGCAAGGATTCTTGATCAAAAAACTAGATCTTTGTTGTTCCATCCAGTACTATTCTATCACAAAACCAAAAAATCTTTCTCTAGACACTAATGTCTCAAATACTATCCAAAAAGGATCTTTACAAAAGGCATTATATCAAAGAGAATGCCAATACATAAAAGGATCATCTCCACAAAAATATTCAAAGGACTTTGAAACCATGATCCAACATTCTGCACCAACTCATAAAACATGAGAAATTAAAAAATATTTATATGAAAAGGTGGACCTGTCGTCCTATTTTCCCAAGTGAAGTAAGTTAATCGGCCTTTCGGTTCTAGGATGGCTAGTTTAAAAAGTTGATTTTCTTCCTTGTTAAATTCCTTGAAAATATGATGAAAGCTAATTTCCTAGAATATAGTAGTCAAACCCTTGGTTTTGCGCTTCCATCCTTCGATGTCGATAGCATGTAAATTACCTTTATGATTTAGCCAATCTATAATCGCCTTTGAGTCCTCCATCAACTGTAACTTTGAAATATTCTAATGATTTGCAAGTGTTAGAGTAACCCATACCCCCATCAACTTTGCTTTTGTATTTGTACCTTCCCTGCAATTGATGTGCCATCTATAAACATTCAAGTATGGAATTTTATTGACTCCCCCAACTCCACAAATCGAGCCACCTGTTATGGACGCCCCATCAAAAAAAGTAGTAGTATAACCCTCAAACTGTGTGATCGGGCACATTCTTTTGGTGTTCAATTTTTGTGCTTGAGGACGTATGTTGAGCGCTCCCAGAGTCTTATATACCACTGCCGATACCGATGGATATTTCTCATCAAATATTATGTGGTTTCTCTCAAGCCAAATATACCAACAAGTAAGTGCAGCCAGATTTTTGGAAACAATCTTATCTTTCATCCAGGAGGCTATACAATCATTAAAGGAGTTTCCAGCCCAAGGTTTTTTAAATTTTAGTAAAAATAAATTCTGGCCCAAACTGTCTGAGTGAAAGTGTAATGAAGGAATAGGTGGTTGATATCTTCAAAATTATTTTTGCACATAAAGCATATAACAAGTCCCTGCCAACCTATTTTTTGTAAGACTTCCTGGTATAAAATCCTATTTTCAACTGCCATCCAAATAAATAATTTAATCTTCAGCTGGAGGTTCCATTTCCATAAATTAACCTTCCATACACTCCAAATCGGATAATCCTGAGTAGAAATGAGTGCAGAGTAAAAGTTGTTTACAATTATGTTTCAAGTGGAGTCTCCTCCCATCCAGAGTAGAGTATCATTTGTATATTGGAGCGATACACTAGATCCAATAATCTCATTACAATAGTTATCCCATTCAGATGTTAGTGTTCCCGTCAAGCCCAAATCCTCATTTCATATCCATGACTCAGAGAGAGTAAAGGGATCTCAGACAACTGAGGCTTGGGCCAAAACCGTGATCCTTTTTTGTTTTAAATGAGAGACAATCTCTTCCGAGAGAAAGGATCTTGCGCCTATGCCTAGGATCCGATCTCTACCAATATTAATGAGATGTCCCGGACCTGGGCACCAACTGAGCCAGTGGGTTATAAAATGTACATATTGCACTAGAATAGCCCACATTCTAGATGCAGAGCAAATTTTATGAGATGCTAGCATCTACCAATTGATAACTATAATGTTTGGAAAATATTTATCCCTTAATACCTTATGCCAAATGTCGTCCTGAGTTAGGACCTGCCAAAGAGTATTAACAGTCAAGGCCATGTTAAAAAGAAAAAGGTTTCGGAACCCCCAACCACCATTTTTCTTAGGTCTAGAAAGTGTATCCCACCTGCATAGGTGGAATTGCCGAGTATCTTTATGACCATTACAGAAAAAAATGAAACACCAATTTTTGGATCTTATTTAAAACTATGCGTGGAATTGTTCCCATCGACATCCAGTATACGGGTTGACCTTCCAGCATAGTTTTAACTAGAATGTATCTACCACCCAAAGTGAGCCATCGATTGCACCATAAACCAATCTTCTTTGTTAATTTGACAACTAACCATTCCCAATCTTCAATCCTGTGTGCTCCAGTATTTAGAAAGTATCCCAAATATCTGAAGCCCGATGAGAGATCACTAAAGGTATAAGGAAGAAAGTTCTTGAAAGGAGCAAGTTTAGCATCTGAAAGGCCTACATAATGAACAATAGTCTTTGATTGATTTACCATTAGCCCAGATGATTTACAGAATAAACATATTATTTTGTCGATTAAATTGTGCACTATACTTATGCTTTTACTATATTCACATTAGTAGTATCCAAAGAACAAGAGACCAGATTAGTTGGTACGCCAATTTTTCACCTCTTCGAGGATCAATTATTCATAATTAGTAATTATGCAGGCTCCTATCATGATATCATGTGACTTTGCAAGGAAACCAGGATATTATTGGTGTTCCCGAACCTAGTTTTAAGCCTTCATACAACACACTCATGGGACTTCTTAGAAAATAAATTAATCATGCCAACCGAACACTTCTGACACAGATATCATAATAGGACTTCTAGATTAAGGAATAATGTGATATTCAACTTTTAGTCTTATGGAGAAAAGTTCAATTGTATTCAGTGAGTTGGAGTGTGGGGATTCTTAATCATGAAGTCACAGTAATATACATGTTATGTTGATGTTTGGACAACACCAGGAATACATTCTCTTAGATTAATAATTAATAATATAATAATATAATAATTTATTATTAAAATATATATATAATAAGTAAATGATAATAATAAATACTTATTGATTATCCAAGGGATACATCCCTTCATGGATGCAGGTCACCATATGTTCTCTATATGGAACACTCATCATTGTAATAATACATAAAAATCACATATTATATCATATAGAAAAATGGACTCCCTCACAGGAGGTCCTAAGAGTGCGTTTGTCCATCATTTCTAAAGAGAGCAGAATTGTAGTAGAATTCAACAAGAATGACGTCCAACATGTTGGAGTGCAATTGGACACCTAGTATCATAGATGAGTGAAATATCAATAGATGAACATGGGATATTTCTCCAATTAAAGAGAATGTGTGTTATGGTGGTTACAACCAAGAGTGTAAGTGGGTGTGGTTATGGTTATATGATATGTTCATGTTCAAGTAGTAAAGCATTGAATGCATGTTAAACAATTTGTTTCACACTGTCAGACCTACCACTGAGGTGCAGATCATAGTGTATGTGTTGTATATAGCCAACGAACAGTGAGGAGGTGATCGAATGGGATTGAGATGCATGCTTGTTATCTAAGACTCATGTCATGTAGATAATCACATGGATCAGAGGAAAATTTCTCGTTCCCATGGTGTGGACGTGAAGACTCAAATCCTAGTTGTCAAGTGATCGAATCAAGCCACCATTGGAAAACTAGTGGAATATTTTGTTTCTAAAAATCCATATTCATGAAGGTGTTGCATTGTTGGTCTCATGATTGGATGCCAAAGACCATTGTTGAAGAATTTCCCATAAGCCTCTTTCAATACAGATCTGAAAATTGCTAAATATTGATAACTAGCCATAGCCACGTGAGTGCAAAAATAAGAGAAACTCGTCCTGGTAGGTAACTCGTGAATAATTCCATCAAGAGGAGCCATAACAGAGGGGCCACTTCAACAATTAAAAATTGGCAAACAATAGAAATTCTCCCAGAGAAATTGGATCAAGAAAATAAATTACACATGGATTGTTGAAACTGTTTCAAGAGGATCTGCATTCTCCAGCCATTAAGGCTAGCTTGAAGGCATTATTTCCTTTGTGTATTGTCCTTAAAAGTAGAGCCAAGATGGCCAAAGAAGGTGTTTTTCCTTGGTTGATTGAGCTTCTTCATAGTGCAGACACAGGCATGTTAGAGCAGTCGTTGGCGATTTTGAAGGCACTTTCCACCTTTTCAAAAGGTTGGTCTGTCATTCTTGGCCATACAGTAGCCATACCTAGTATTGTTAGAAGCTTGTTGGTGGTGTATGATACTGCAATGGATTATGTTGTTGGGATTCTATTGGGAGTCTGCTTCATTTCTGCAGAGGAATATCTTTTAAAGATAACTTGTAAAGATGTTTGAGGAAAATACATTCTCCTCGGAGAGTCTTGTGTGGACTAGCACGGGGGAATGTAGACTTTTTCCTTGCGAGCCTCAGATGATCAGATGAAGCAACCAAGACATTGGTTTCAAAAGGAAACCTCAATATGTCTTGTGAAACATTGGTTCCATGAGGGAACCTTGATATGTCTTATACATTGGTTCCATAAGGGAACCTCAATATTTCTTAAACATGTGTTCCACGATGGAACCACAAGATGTCTAGTATGGAAACAGTTCACGAGTGAAGCTCGAGGTTGGAAACATCAAGATATTTGGGTGTCCAGTTACCAGCATAGATTCATGTACCCAATGAAAAAAGGAACAAGCTATACCCTTCAGGCAGAAAGGGTACATTTGTGGGGTACAATGAGTCATCGAAGGAATACCAGATCGACATCTCTGGTCAGAGACATATTGAGGTGAGAAGAGATGTTACCTTTTAGGAGGAGGTAGTTTTAAGGATATATAGAGGATATCACATGGATATTTATAGTGAGAGATAGGAAGAGATGGTTCCTTCTCCCCCTCACTCTCTAGCAGTTCAAAGGGAGACAATTGATCCAATTGATCTCGTTGAACCTGTAGCTCCAATTGATGTTCCTAGAAATATTGCAATAGGTCAGAAGAGACATGCATGGGATCATCATACTCTATAGGAGGTATAAGGACATGTATCTCCTTGTGGTGCCTTCTGAGAGAGAAAGAGACCTCAGATATATTCATGCTATGTCGTAGCTATGAGCCACATCATTGATTCTGAGCATCCTTGTTATGAAGATGCATCTAGTCAGGCAGTATGGGGAGATGCCATGATGGAGAAGTATCAGTCCATCATGAAGAATGATGTGTGGACACATTTTCTCCCATTGCTCTATACACTTCTATTTGAACGATTATTACCCTTGCATCATCCATGGGTTGGAGACTACATCAGATGGATGTGAAGACAAACTTTCTCAATGGAGATATTAAGGAAGAAGTATACATCGATCAACCAGATGGTTTTGTGATACATGAGAAGGAGTCTTATGTGTGTAGGTTGAAAAAGGCCTTGTATGGACTCGAGCTTGAATAAGGCCCTCGATCTTGGTATGCAAGGATTGATGGACACCTGATGAGTTTTGGCTTCAAAAAAAGTGTTGTTGATCCCAACCTATATTATAAGAATGTCAATGGCGAGCCCTTGATTTTGGTCCTCTACGTTGATGATTTATTCCTCATCGGTACAGAGAGCCTTATTATTGAATGTAAGTATGCGTTGGCCTCTGAGTCTAAGATGAAGGACCTTGGTATGATGCACTAATTATTGGGACTAGAGGTGTCATAGAGAAATGATGAGATCTTCCTGAGTCAAGGGAAGTACACAATTGAGATATTGAAGAAGTTTGGGATGTTGAACTGTAATCCCATGGATACACCAATGGTGATGAATCTGAAGAAGCTAAGTGTGTCTTGTTCTGATTTCGATGAGATTGATCTGACCCTGTATAAATAGTTGATTGGATCATTGATGTATCTGGTTAACTCCATACCAGATATTTTCTATGCAATGAGTGCATTTATCCATTTTATGAGTGAGTAGAGACAAACACATTGGATTGCTGTGAAGAATGTTTTGAGATACCCGTGAGGCACAGTTGGACATGGTCTGAGATATACTTCCAATATTGACATGAAATTGGAGGGATATACTAACTCTAATTGGGAAAGGAGCATAGTGGACAGGAAGAGCACCTGTGGGTGTTGCTTCACTTTGGGATATGTCACGGTTTCCTAGTGTAGCAGGAAACCAAATTTTGTGGCTTTGAGCACCGCAAAAGTAGAGTACTTGGCATTGAGTGTGGCAGTCTACGAAGCAATGTGGCTTCACAATCTCCTTGCATATTTATTTGGAGATGTCCTAGATTCCATTGTTATTAATTATGATAACCAGATCTGTGTGAAGCTCTCTGAGAATTCAATGTTTCATGATAGATCAAGTACCATTACATCGAATACATGGTGCAGAGGAAGTTATTGGTGCAATACCTTCCTACATATGAGAAAGTTGTTGATGATCTTACTAAACCCCTTACCAAGACGAAGTTTGAGTACTTTTTTGAGAGACTTGGCGTGACAGAAAATGCCTCCCTTGCTGATAGGGATTGTTGATGTTTGCATCTTCCTGAGACATTCTCAAGATCATACTCCTTTGTGACTAAGTTTATTTTATCTATGAGGACACTTATCCGAGAAGGGATAAGTGGGTTTGGGATTATAGACCAAGATCCCTTGTGGAGAGCACATGAGGACACATCCCTTGTGGAGAGAACACGAGGACATGTTGACGGAGTTGACCTTGACATCACACACTATGGGGAGTTGACCCTAGTGTTTCTAGAGGGAGTAGCCTCTAGAATTCTACATGGGAGTGCCATGTGTGACAAAATTTCTCTAGATCGTACTCCTCTGTGACTGAGTTGAGTTGATCTGTGAGAAAAAATATCTGAGAAGGGATAAGTGGGTTTGGGATTATAGCCCAATGTCCCTTGTGAAGAGAACATGAGTACATGTCAAGGGAGTTTACCTTGACATCACATAGTATGGGGAGTTGACCCTAGTATTTCTAGAGGGAGTAGCGTCTAAAAGTCCACATGGGAGTGCCATGTGTGACATAATTTTTTCTACTATGGTGGTTGTGTACTACTGGTGGAGACTGTGTGTCTCTAGACAATAGTTGTGTACTACTATGAAAGATACCTCCCTAGCTAAGAGGGAGTGTTGATGTTTCAACATCGGGAAAAACTTCTCCTAGATTGGGCTACATACCAAGGGAGATAGGATACATTTATCACAAAGGTGTACTTGTGGTAAATGGCCCAAGCATAGTCCTTCCTTGATCATGAAAAGGAATAATATGGACTCGAGGTTCTTGAGGTGCTTTCCACATTTCAGTTAGCATCAAGATGACATTCACTCACATGGGTGTACCTGTGGTGAACGACCCTGATGTAGTATTTGTCCTAGTCATGGTGATTTTACAAGGAATGATAAAGACTCAAGATGATAGATGTTATAACATGCAGACCTAGAGTGAGATTGATCTCAAAGAGAGTCAATTGGCTCAGAAGGAGAGCCACATAAGGAGTTTCTCCTCGTTTTAGGTCGGGGAGATACATCTCCCAAGACTGAAGGATAAGTGTCATGAGTCTAGGGCGAAGTTTGTATTTTTCATAGACAAGCTTGGCATGATTCAAAATTTCTCCATCGTTGAGAGGGAGTGTTGATGTTTGGACAACATCGAGAATACATTATCCTAGATTAATAGTTAATAATATAATTATAGATTATTAAAATATATATAATAAGTAAATTATGATAATAAATAGTTATTGATTATCCAAGGGATGCATCCCTTCATGGGTGGTCACCATATGTTATCTATATATGGAACACTCATCATTGTAATAACACATAAAAACACATATTATATCATATATAAAAATCAACATGTTATATATGGACCATCCTCAGGCATTTGGCTGAAAGAAGCCTACTTCACTAATAAGGGTATTGGTCTTATTCCTTCACAATGGAACGGAGTGTGCATGTAGGGACAAAATTTCAACGTTTCCAATTGCTAACATGTGATGTTTACAATTCAAAACAATTTGTAATGCTTGAAAAACAAGATTTTAATGTTTCTCATTGCAACAACATATGATTTATATGATTCAAATAAATTTATTATGTTTGTGTTTTACCTAATTTGGACTCCATATATATCAAAATACATTTATACTTAAACTTATGAAGTTTGGGTATCCATAGTCTTAAAATACCAATGAATCCGTCCGTCTCAAAAAGATAAATAGTGGTACTCACTAAGCGTTCATTCAGTAAGGCGTTATAGAGCTAACAAGTATAGGTATTCCGGTGGGCGAGTTGATAAAAAGGGAAGGGGTAATGTCGTACCCTCCAGATCTGATTCCTGGCATAAGGTGTGGTTGGGTAGCACTCCATTTCCTTTTTAGGGTGAAGGCAGTAAGATAAGGGTGAGGTTGTGAAATCCAGTCCTGCTAAGAGGTTACAGACAGTCCCGACTCGATAACTACACCAAGTGCATTTATTCCTCAAGTGGTCTAGGTCGAATAGGTGGGTAGGGTAGTTAGGAAAAAAAATTCAGTAAAGGTTAGGTATAAAGGGTTCATAGTAAGAGTGCCTGTTGTCTACCTCATTAAGATTCTGGTCTACCTCTAAATGTTCTTCATCAAGTGAGTGGTAATTGAAGCCCGTGACCAATGCTCTTCTATGTCAATTCATAGCTTACCAACTAGCTAATTCCATCTCTTTCCCCTGGTACCTCGACCCTCCTAACTTGCTATGGAATTTATACTTTGATGGTGCCATAAACAAATTATGGGAAGGGGTAGGTGTAAAAATCTCAAGTGCAATAGAAAGAATAGGCCGTATGTTCTTCACTATGAAATTAGGCTTCGAGGCCTTTAATAACGTGGCAGAATATGAAGCTTTAGTCCTTGGACTTTCCACTTCTTAGGACCTCGAGGCCCGTGAATTGTGTATCTATGACGATTCCCAGTTAGTAATTAATTAAGTCAATGGCTCTTACACTATAAACCATCATCTTCTCATTTACTATCATAAGTGTGTGACGCATCTATTGAGTTGTTTTGCCTTTTGTCACATTTCCCATGTCATATGTTTGATTAATTATTGCACTAACTTCCTTGCTTTGGTAGCCTTTACAGGAACACTCCCTCCTTCCATAAATTCTACTCCGGTTGCTCTATCCTGTACTCGTCACAGCCTCACCTCACTGACCTATATAGATCTGTCTCTCTCTATCAATGTACCAATAAATCTCCCAAGCTTTATGCCATATCATCTGCTGACATTAACTACCGATACCCTAGCTACCTCCTTAGCATGCGCTCCTACTGCCCCTCCCAATGGCACTGGTAATGTATCTACAGGATCAATGTTTATCTCTACTCTAGCTACTACTACTACTACCACATGTCTCTACTCTCCAGTCTACATCTGTAGTTCTTGTATAAACTACTTATTTTAGGCTAATACTATATAAAAGGCCTACATCCTCTCATCTCTCTGTGCTAAATCAGCCTATAACATATATATATGTACATATTTATCTGCAGTAACTACTACCATCTATGCGGGATCACTCGGTCCTATGCTAGCCTGTCTCTCAGCCAACAAACTATATACCTAGGATTGTAAAGCTACCACCTATGCCTATAGTAAGAAAATATTGCTCCTAGTCCTAGCACTATCCAAGTGAATCCTTTAGTCATTAGGACCCTTTGCATAACAATACAATTGGTTAGTATATTCATCCCAATGTATAGTATTTATGTATGTTTATGTTTAGGGTTAGAGTATTACCTGGGTTATCATCTCTCCTCCTTGGGTCTGCCATATCAATCTCTCTCATCATGCCCTATTTAGCGTCACCCCGAGATATCCTAATGCTTACCTTGCTACACAACTCCTCTACATAAATGCTATCCAGTAGACCCTCAATCTCTGCCTGTGTGGCCTTACTAATCCCTCCTATCAGAATACCCTACCTCCATAGGGATATGAACTTTATGGCCACCATGCTAACTCATTATATCATCCCACCTCGAATCAACATACCAATGAAGCCATATCAACCCACTCTCGAGTTGATATCTAACAAGTTTGGGTATCCATAGTCTTCTCCTTATATATCAAAATACATTTATCTTTAAACTTATAAACTAATAAAGATTGAAATGATAAAAACAAACAATATAATTTTTTTTTAGTATTTAAACAATTGAGAATGAAATGCTAATTTATTTATTATAATTATTTTTTTATTAATATAAATAATTTTTTTATTTTATTTTTTTTATAAAATTATTGTTTTTTTAATTTATTAAAATCACAAACTTTACACATCAGCTTTGAATTGTACATACCACTCATTACAACTCTACATTCAATAATGATCGATTATTATATACATGTTGTTGTCAATTCATATAGCAATCGATTTGTGGCTCCTATTAGTAAGAGGGTTGACCATAAATTTTCCTTTCCCTCCAAAGTTTTGCATTGAATTGTACATACCACTCATTACAACTCTACATTCAATAATGATCGATTATTATATACCTGTTGTTGTCAATTCATATAGCAATCGATTTGTGGTCTCCTATTAGTAAGAGGGTTGATCATAAATTTTCCTTTCCCTCCAAAGTTTTGCATTAACCAAATATTGTTTATTCTTTTAAATATTAATTTAGGTTGGAGAGATACATTTTCCAAGATTGAAAGACAAGTTTCATGAGTTTAGGGCGAAGTTTGTATATTTCATAGACAAGCTTGGCATGATTCAAAATGTCTCCATAGTTGAGAGGGAGTGTTGATGTTTGGGCAACATCCAGAATACATTCCCCTAAATTAATAGTTAATAATATAATTATCGATTATTAAAATATATATAATAAGTAAATTATGATAATAAATAGTTATTGATTATCCAAGGGACGCATCCCTTCATGGGTGGTTACCATATGTTCTCTATATATGGAACACTCATTATTGTAATAACACATAAAAATCACATATTATCTCATATAAAAAAATCAACATGTTATATTTGGACCATCCTCATGTATTTAGCTGAAAAAAGCTTACTTCACTAATAAAGGTATTGGTCCTATTCCTTCGCGATGGAAATGAGTGTGCAAGTAGAGACAAGATTTCAATGTTTCCAATTGCAACATGTAATGTTTACAATTCAAAACAATTAATAATGCTTGAATACCAAGATTTACATTTCTAATTGCAACATATAATTTATATGATTCAAATAAATTTGTTGTGTTTGTGTTTTACATAATTTGGACTCCATATATATCAAAATACATTTATCTTTAAACTTCTGAATTTTGGGTATCCATAGTCCTCTCCTTATATATCAAAATACATTTATCTTTAAATTTATGAACTAATAAAAATTGAAACTATCAAAACAAACAATATTATTTTTTAGTATTTAAATAATTGAGAAATAATTATTTTTTATTATTAATTATTTATTAATATAAATAATTAATTAATTATTTTTTTTAATTTAATTTATTAAAATCACAAATTTTACACATCAGCTTTGGATTTTACATACCACTCATTACAACTCTACATTCAATAATGATCGATTATTATATACATGCCGTTGTCAATTTATATAGCAATCGATTTGTCGTCTCCTATTAGTAAGAGGGTTGACCATAAATTTTCCTTTCCCTCCAAAGTTTTACATTAACCAAATATTTTTTATTCTTTTAA
>SNQJ01S1783787.1:96158-107763 GCA_010110895.2 Picea sitchensis | reverse complement strand
TTTTTTGTCTCTGTCTGTAGAGGAACAGTACGATCCTGGCCCTGGGCATGGATGGGCGCATGTGGGTAGATCGGAAATGGCCCTGGTCCAGGCAATCGGCGGTCATTGGTCCTGGTCGTCTAAGATGGCAATTCTGATCCATTATTGATTGGTCTGTCTAAGGATTGGATTCAATCCTATTCATAACTACTACCTTAAGGAAGTCGGAAATTCTGTCACTGCTTGCGAAATAAAATAGAGAATCTAATACCATGGATGGCCAAGTAAGCTCTACCTCTTCACCCTACCCGCCTATTGATAGCTTGCTTTCATTCTCAACCGCTATAGATGAGTACACGATTGATAGAAAAGCTCCAGTGGATAAAAACATGTATTCAGAAGAGGGATAGATAGGATAGATAGGCCCAGTGAGTAGGGTTTACTGCCCAAGTGAGAAGGATAAGACTGATGATCTCACCCACGCACAAGATAACGAGATGCTTTCCGATCGGCACTTGGCTTCTTTAGTTACGCATTTCTGGGTATTATCCTGCTATGTTACCAACCTTTCTATACTTTCTTTCTTCTTCTTAACCTGCCTAAAGCTTTGTTCCAGAGATTCCAGTTTCAGTCTATAGATTAAATTACCCAGCTTAGCCATCCGATTATTCCTCAATTGCTGGTTCAAATCCTAATTTTGCTTATGCCGGGGATCCGATTACTCTTATTCTCATAGTGGTGGGTGAAGAGTGGTAGGAATAGGGGGATAGTTATGGGAAGGAAAAGACTAGGAATGATAGGGATGATAAAGCTTTATCTAAGGCTCAAGGGCAATAAATGGCTCTACCTATTGCACTAACGGAGCCAAGCCCTTTCCATACGCTATCGATTAGTATGGTTTAGAATGGTTATAGATTGATAAATTGTTTAAAATTGTTTTAATGAAGTGCATAAAACCAAAAATTATTAAGAAAAATAATATACTTATTTGTAAGTAATAGACAATCATCCACTCTCCGTCACGAGATTACCCAAGTGAGCTATAATCTCCCAGGTGAGCTATCAAAGGATAAGAGTGCCCGTCCTCTCTCAACTGTAAAMCCCCTCCTCGTGATCTACAGCTCTACCTACTGTGTTCGGTACCTAGACATGGATATGCCCACCTACACCCCTAGGCTTGAAACCCACCACTCTTATATTATGTTATTTCTATGCCCCGGTTTAGTGATTACATGTTCCCATCCTCCCGTTGCATGCATTCGTGATTGAATGGATTTCCTCTCCACAGCTCCTAGGGATGGAATGGATGATGGAATGGATTCGAGAAAGCTACGCCTTACTGAACCAATTGATATGTTAGCTACACCTGCTCTTAGATACGGTTTACAGATACGCCTGTAATTCCCTCCCGGAATACTTGAAGAAAGCTTTCGTTACGAACAAGACTATTTCCGGTTGCTGGTAAGGATATGCTGGTCCGCAATTAAAAGATAAGAGATTTCTAGTTATTGGTTTTGGAGCTGGGGATGGGAAAAAGCTAGGTTATAAAGCTCCGATCGATGGAGATAAAGACGTTTCTAACGATTGACCGAGATAAGCTGGTCCAGTAAGTTATTCAGAGGTTCCAAAGGCTCCTGCAACTCGTTATGATTCTCCTGCTGATTCACTTCCTTTTTCTTACCGTTTTTTTGCTCTTACTGGCCATCAGAAATTAGATAGAATATATAGATCCGTAGCTCACTGAGATGGTTGATAATGAGTCTTCTGGTGCATCTCGAATAATGGTTGATCCGTTTTCTGCTGTTCCCGAGCAAAGCGAGGGAGGATGCCTTTGCCTTTTTAGTGCTTACGGTGAATGAATGGATTAGATAGTGATGGAATTGCTCCAGTGGGAAATTTGCTCCTATGGTTTGGTAAAAATATTCATTTCGATAATATGATACCGCCCACCCTTACCTATAGCAACTATATATTGGTTAGATCGGTTTTAGAATGGTTTCAGAATGCTTATTCGAATGTTTAGATTTACCACCGCACTCATCTAATTGGTTTGGTTTGCCTGCTGGACCAAGCGAGATCGATTCATATGTTCCAACCCGTTCCCAAAAGGCTGATTCTTAACCTGCTTCCTCCCATTGCTCTGATTCAGTAAGAAGCTCCGATTATGCTGTTTCCGTTTCTGGTTATCCCGATTCTGTTCGTCCACATCTTGGTTCTTCAATTGATGGTCCACCCCGAATGAGAAGGCTACGGTTATCAGGGAAGAGGAGAATGCTGGCAAAAAAAGTATGATGCTCCTAGAGGAGGAACCCTACCCTTGCGCGGGAATAACCTACTCTAATCGTTGCAATGGCCTAAACCTGACTCCTCTAGATCCTATGCACCACTCCGATAGTCAGATTGATGGTATAGAGTGGTTTCAAAATGCTAAGATTCCCCGCTATGCTGAATGAATTACTCGTATCTCCGTCCCACCNGATCACAATCATCAAAATCATTAGATTTATCAGGATCTTTTTCTTTCAAAACATGAGCACAAATTTCTTGCTAGCATTGATGGTTCTCTTTATCTTCCCTACACTAATAAGAGTTAAGTTCTTCATAATATGAGCTCTAAAAATATATTCCACACCAGCTTTTGTGATATGGTATTTGTTCTCCCATTGAAAGAAGATAGCATTCCTATCATACAAATAGAGACTTCCCAAGATAATTCCACATATATCAAGAAGGACCACATCAATCTCAACCTAATCTATCAACTTTGAAGAAATAACAAATTTCAATCTACACTTCCTGGTAACTTGAAGTTTTGCATTGTCACACACCCAACCAAGAGGGTAAGGTTTTGGATGAGGTACTGTCTCTAATCCTAACTTTTTAACAATCACTTTAAATATCATATTAACTTAAGAACCTAGATCAAACAAAGTATCCACTTTAGTATGTTTGGATACTACTATGATGTAAAAAAGTTTTCTTCTCTTATTTTCATTTTTAGGAGATGGAATTGTAGAACTTGAACTAGCTTGAGAGGAAACTTTACCTTGTACTCCAACTACTATGATTTTCATTTGATCACCTGAATCAAAACCTAGGTCTTGTTGCACTGTAGNTCTAAACCAAGAGGGGATTTTTGCATAATTTAGGATTGGAAATGAAAGGATAGAAGCTATGGATCAATCTCAAAAATATTATCATCTTGCTTCATTATTCAAACACAACAAATTCAAATCTAGTACCTACCCATTCAACCAAGCTTGGGTTGGCATTGACCTTCTAGTTGTATGAATTGGTGTTTCTCAGTGGTTGAAAGGGACTCCTCTCTTCTGCTCCATAATCTTAGAAATAAAGGCCTATTGAAATACATACTAATGCTACTTACTTCTCATTTCTAGAACAAAGGTTCCAAACTTGTGTGTCCCTCCTACATAGATAGGAAATGACACTCTAAGCTCCCTCCATATCTCTATATCACTTTCCTTAGTAGTTATTTGTAAAGGTCACAATTCAACCTAGGTTGCCTATGTCTCAACACTTTAATGACTATTTGAACAATGGATTTTTCTTTATACTGTTCTCTTAATATTGTTCCAGTTTCTTTCTTGGTGTATATCATCCTTGTCTTTTTGGTAGAAATCTACTTTTATTATCATGTATCATAATTGATTGTGATAAGATGTCAACTTCATTCACTCATGCACTCCTCATCTTTATTTAGGTCATTTATGCTTTTCTCTATTTCAATGATCCATGACGAACATAATCATTTGGTCACATGTAGGGAATGGAATGGGAGGATATTCTTGCCAAGTAGAGAGTATGAAGCATAATTCTTCAACTTCTCCATCTGACATGCTCAATGTCAAGGGTTGTGTTGTGAGGATGGACTTGGAGGTAGTTGCAGTTGATTTGAATGAGGCAGACATCACCATGACCCCCCAACTATGTGGGTGGAGGTATATCTGCACCTTCCTTCCATAATCATTATGAATGTTGAATACCTAATCCTCGTGATTATGGTATTTTGTAAATATAATTGTAAATATCACTTAGGAGAAATATGAAGAGTTGTAAGTGATAGGAAGATTCATTTAGAAGATGAAGACAAAAAGTCATTTGGATGTGTATTTATGAAGGTTTCATGTTAATGCAAATCATCCAAGTTCGAAGTTACATTCTCCGCCCACACCTATCCTGTCAGTGGTATCAGAGTAGGTTAACTCCATGATTCTCTATATTGGGTATTTTAGTGAATATCCACCATATTAAAGAATTTATCCAGATTATTGGAAGGAGGCATGAAGAAATGGACTAGTGAAGTTTTCCCTCTGTAGTACTAAGTACATAGAGGTCAATGCTTATAATTGTTTGTTCCACTAGCTGACATCACATTTGCTGGTCTCATGGACACATTCACACAATGATGTTGTGTGTGTCACCACACTCTCTCTCAATCAAAGGAAAAGAAATGTGTACATGTCAAAAAGTAAAGACATTTGAATGTGTATCTGTGTACCTATCTATCAATTAAGACAATCAATGTTGTCTAATGTTATATTGTGTAGTGTTATTTCCTTGAACCTATGTTATACAATTTGTATCATTACTTGATCGCATGATCTCTGCATACGTATTTATATGATTTGCAAGCTCAAACATAAGAAATGACTTAGATAAATTTTACTTGCCTTGGGATGAGGGAAAATAAAACCTCAAAATATTTAATTGGTGGAGAAAAAGTCCTCATATATCCTCGAGAAAAAAAAATGAAAAGTTTGGATAAATTTTTAATAGATTCTTAAGTTTAAATTATTGAAAAAAATCACAAGCCAATTACTAATAGTCCCAAGGAGCAACTAAATAATGAAACTGAAATTTTTGAGGAGTCTTGTAATAGTTTTTTTTTTGTTTTAGCAGAGCTTTAGTTATTTAAAATGTGTGTCTTCATAAAAGTGTCAACTCCATTGAAGAAACCTATTTATTTGTGTGAAAAAACATGATACAAATGGTGTAACTTTAGTTAAATTAATTAAGATAACAATGACTATGAGATTGTATTCTCAATAATGTAAATGGTATTTTGAGGAGTGTTGTTAAACTTATTTTGGTCTAGTAGAGTTTTTATCTCATGATAGTTGCTTTCCTTTATCATGTCCACTAATAGGTGTGTAGGGTTTGAATCCCCAATCGAACACAACATTGGATATGTAAGTGTAGTTGTAATTGCATGCAATTATTGTTGGAAATTTTCATTTATCTTTACAATCTCATCTTCCCCTTCTCTTTATATATTCTTTGCCTCCATATCGCCTCTTAGTGCAACATTATCCTTCCCAACCACTCCTCTCTCCCCGCCCTCTTTGTCTTGGACTAGTTGTCATCCATGGATATAGATTTCCTTGAGTGCATGTATTCCCTATTATTCACTTAAAGATTGGTTAGGTACAATTCCAAATCTAGAATTCAAGTTGCTTCATTAGATATTGAGTATCATCCTTTTTTCATTGTCACCTATTTTTGTGTTCTCACTAAAAGTGAGAATTTAGAGCAAGCCAAGACTCTGCCAAGTTGGTTATTACTATGTGATCCATTTGACAATATAAACAGTAATTATGTTATGGTGGTAGAAGCATCGTGGAAAGAAAGGATGCAAAATAAGTGAAAAAAGATGCACACAAAACTATATAGAATGGAACAATGTGTATAGTGTGAAAACAAATGTGCATTGATATGTGAATAAGTGCATAAGAAACAATGGATGGTGAATAACTACTATATCTTTCTATGTGTTATACCCAATATTATGTGGTGTGTGATACATTATATACATGTAGGATTGCATTTTTGTTACAAAAGCATTGGTTGTTCAATTGTCTTTGGAAATTCAATTTTGTACAAAAATGGAGTGATTGTTTGTCTTTGGTTTGCTACATGTTGTTGGTGGTGATTGTGTGCTAACATGACACACACATGTTGGAGTGTCAATTGGACTTCCATAACACAATTGAAAGTAGTGGGCATCCCACTTTGCAGGAGTATTAATTGGGCTTCCATAACAATATTGGCGATAGTTGGCATTCCAAGTTGTAAGCATATGTAGGAGATGGAGGTGCATGTCATAGGAACATGTGTGATGGGAAAATATACACACATCGGCTAGAGGAATGAACTAGGAGTGGAGGTGCATGTGGAAGTCAAAGGCATGCACAATGTGCTAAGGTGTGTACACCATGTTGAGGTACATGTGCACAAGATACACATGTTGTTGAAGTGTGCACATTGGTACGTTGTGCATACAACATAACTCTTTTTTCTAAATAATGTAGAAATTTTATGGGCACAACAAAACTTCACATTGGATCTCATGGGGCCCATACATGCTCTGATCCTTCAATATTGCATACAACTAAAGAAAATTGAGATGGTCTAGATGGAGGAGATTGGCATAGAGGACGAGTCCTTCTTGGCACACGTGAGAATATATGCTAGAAACATGTGGTTGTACTTAGGTCACCAAGTCTCTAATAATTGTGGTTAAGGAATCCTTATTAATTTCCTCCTTGGTTGTGGCTGATATGCCTTCCCTAAGGGCCAAATCTACTCTACATTTGTTGAAGCCTTTGTCATTGCATTGTCAATCATTTTGATGTGTTGAAGGATTTGACTTGGAATTCAATCTCAATTAGGGGCAAAAGGAAGTAAACATGTTTCGAATATGATTTAGTTGTTTATCGACTTTGATTTTCATATTATGAACGTAAAGTCCCCTTCCACCATGATCTGAACCCAAGGAATATTTTGAGTAGACTTTTAATAAGTCAACAACAATATTCATTATTTCTTCAACATATTTATTATTGCTTGATCCATAAATGGTAGGCTTATAACTAGTCCATTTCACCAATATGGATCCTTCAACAATCTCTACAATTTTACAATTCTCAAACACTACATAGAAAGTTGGTAGAATTATAATAAAAAATGTTGGCTTGAACTGGGATAGAGCCATATGTGTAGAAATGTTGGGATCATTGTCACATTTCTTATGCTAGTGTGCCTCACTGATTCTCGATACTAGAGTCTTGTATCTCTTGTTGCTCGCGTATATTGTATGTGTAACCAATGTTGGTATTTGGTTTCCATAACTCAAAAGAATATATATAAATATAAATATATATATATATATATAGAGAGAGAGAGAGAGAGAGAGAGAGAGAGATGGTCAAGTTGACATTTGAATGAGCAAGTACTCTTTATAGAATTGGATCTTGCATATATATAACAATATACTCATTAGATCTTGCATTCTCATCTATATTTTGATTTGTGTTGGTTGCACTTCATAATATGGGGTGCATGTGAGGTAATTGGCATGGAAACAAAGCACCGGAATCATAACTAAATGCACACACCAAACCATGACGATGTAAACATTAGTCCATTTAAAAATAGATAGTGTGACTTAGCAAGGGTTGAGGCGAATCCTAAAGCCCTATATCTCTTGTTGCTAGACTATGTTGTATGTGTAAGCAATGTTGGTATCTAGCCCATAACTCATAAGAATATATATACATGGTCAAGTTGACATTTGAATGAGCAAGTACTCTTTATAGAATTGGAAAGTATTGTTTTCCCTAACAACATACTCATTAAATCTTGCAATCTCATCGATATTTTGATATCCATGACTATGTAAAAGTTAATCCATTTAGAAATAGATATTGTCACTTGGCAAGGCTGGACGACCTCTAAAATAGATCAATTGTGACTTAGCAAGAATCGAGGCAACCTCTATCCCAAGATCATCTACCCTTCTAGCCTTCACTTTGATAGTTCCGCAGATTGCAGAACTATGAATGGAGTCACGCTTTCTTTTCCTCCGGCCATTGATTTTCTCTCGGCCATTAATTTTGCAGACTGCAGAACCATAAATGGGGTCACGCTTTCTTTTATTTGGGCCACTGATTTTCCTTCCACTGTATGTAATTAGAAAGATGCCACGAATTTTACAGTGGTGTATATTTGTTGTCTAGATTCAAAACCTAATAAACGCCGAAAGAAAATTCTTAAAGGCTAAAAGACACACAGAGCGATAATTCATGGCCGCTCTGATGATGGTACGTTGATGGGGCATCCATCCGAATCAGGGATGCAATTCAAATGCACTTTTTCGTACCATAATTTTCCAACTTGGCCGATATCTGGACAAGCCAATAGCAGCTCCTTTCTTGATTGCGCCTGATACTCCATCAATTATCACGCCTCCATGTGCCTATAGATTCCTTGGTCATGGGTTACAAACATTTGGGACCAGGTTTCACAGTCGCTATTATTGGTTCCGTAGCATCGCTAAAGTTACAAGGTTAACACCTTGACGTTCAGCACTGACCTAGAAGAGGTATGCAGCAACGGGAAGTGATCTGCAACAATGTCAAGAGTTTTGCAGCAGTTGGAAGCGTTCTGCATTCTACAGCAATAGAAAGAAATAGTTCTACAGCATTGTGTCAACAATTTCTCCCACGAATGCAGCGATCTTCATTATCAAAAACACCAAACAATCTCAAGTAATCATGTAAGATAAGTATAAATTCGTTAAAAACACCAAACAATCTCAAGTAATCATGTAAGATAAGTATAAATTCGTTAAGTTTTATGAGTGTTATAGGTTTTGAAGGGTTTCGTTATTTATGGTGATCTAAGTTTAAAATTTTGTAATAATCAGAAACCAGAAGAGACACCTAAAATCCAATCATGTTAAAGATTGAGGTGACCTAAACCAAATTATGTAAATCACAAATCTAGTAACAAAAAAATTAATATAAATCCATCATATAAACAGAAATTTTTTCAGTGTATATTTTGATATCCACTGTATCAAAAGAGGAAATAAGATTAACAAAAGCTCAAAGGAGAAAAGGTGGGCAAATAATATCCAACCTGCTAAGCAACAATAATGCTGGAAAACAAAGTTTTAGAATCCTACAGCCTATAATCCACCTACCCAACATTCAATACTACATAGCAAACTGAATATTTACAGCCAAAAAAATGTATGATGCTCAAAAAAAAATCCAGAATGAAATTCCATCATCTGCACTCATCTGCAAGTGTAGCATGTACAACTTGTACAAATTGTCATTTCAGTGCTCAAAGCCATCTGGATCCTCTCAGTCCTCACAAGAATCTACAAAAGTGTACTACGGTTGCATGCCCCACCATGAATTCTCCGGATAGTGACATTCTTGTCTTCTTTTGTCTACAGCTGCCCAATTAGTGGCTTCTTCATGCACCTTTTTTTGGAAAAATAGCTTGAGAAGCTGTCATTGGACCCCAAATAGTGGGTTACTGGAATTAATGCAAAGGGTGTATAACTAGTTTTGTGGAAAATTAGCTTGAGAAGCTGTTATTGGACCCCAAATAGTGGGTTACTGGAATTAATGCAAAGGGTGTATAACTATTTAGATTTAATGTTATTTCAATTTATACAGTATTTATTATATTGTTGTTGTAAAGTGTATATTGATGTAAGTATATAAATTTTGAAAGATTTTATTACAGTTAAAAATTTATTGTTACAAGGGGATGAATAGATAGTTTTTAATGTGTAATGTAACTTGATATATAAAAGCAGAGGTCCTATGGTCGAGGATGTACCAAAATGTCAATTAGTTTTTGGTGATAACTGTTTTGTGAGCAGTACATACTATTTCATAATCCTGTAAAAAAGATTTGAAGTTTTTGAAAAAGATCTTTTATATTTATTAATATAAATCTTTTTTTTTACTGGAAAAAAAGTATATATTGATATCCTAAAAAAAATTTAATTAGTTAAATGAAATATTTTTTAATTAGTTAAATAAAATATTTTTAATAAATCTAAAAATAACTTAAAATCAATGTAAAAAGTGTATAACTATTTAAATGTAATAATGTATATATCACTTTATAAAATATTTTAAAATTTAATTGGTAAATTGAATACCTCTTTAATAAATCTAAAGATAACTTAAATAGTGAGTTACTATAATCAATGCAAAAGGTCTATAATTATGTAGATCTAATAGTGTATATCTCAATTTATAAGGTATTTATTGCATTGATGGAAGGTGTATATTCACATCATGAAAAAAAAATTTAATTAGTTAAATTCAATACCTCTTTAATAGATCTAAAAATAACTTAGATATTTTAGTATAGGATAGAGGGTCTTTGTTATGTAGTGTAGGAGGTATGGGTTGTGGTTTACCATTGTTTGATTATCAATAAATGCTTATTTTGTAGATTTTTGAATAATTTTTTTGGCTACTTGAGTGGCAATTTTAGAAAGTGTGCAAGTAACTTGTTAATCTCTCTTCAAAATTTTTATTTATTGACTCTACAAATGGTACTCATGGAGTCTATATTTTGAATCTTGTTTTAAGGTTAGATAAAAAAATTACATATTCATGAATATACATTAAAACCTATAATAAATGATTTAATGGATAAATATACATTAAAACCTATAATGAATGATGAAATGAATGGACCCTATAATAAATGATTTAATGGATAAGTATATATTAAAACCTATAATGAATGATGAAATGAATGTATTAGTTCTTAATGAATTCTCTTTGTGAACTTGCTAAGGAATCTCAAGTTAAAGTTTGTTCTAATGGGAGATGATATGATCATCTTACCCTACATTAAAACATGTTTCATTGGTACTAGCTAAACATCAAAGTGTAAGATAGAAATTAATTAATATATTTGAAGAACTAAAAGCGAGAAGGCGCTTGCTTGACTCGATGCATGGATACTTAAAACGCTAGTCGAAATAGAACCCATCTCTCTGTTTCTTAGGCGTCGCTATCCGTAAACCCTTCCTGGCAAGCAAGCAATTCGGCCTCCGCCCAGCCTAGCAGCCTTCACGAACAACGCATTCCACTTTAGACGCTGCCGCCAACTAGGAGCAATCGAGTTGAGTGACGTGCCGCCTTGCTTGGAGGGACGCGGAAACTCTTCCATCGCGCGACCCAAGACAACTGCTCGTAGCGGCGCGATCGGTGACGCTGCACGAAGCGACCCATCCGCACCCTACCTCGCTCTTCGGCACCATGCACTCATCTCCTCTCCGACTGCGTGATAGAAATTAATTAATATATTTGTTAATCAAATGTTTTATTCTTTTGAATTAGGTCATTATAGTTTGTGAATTTATAAAGACATGGAATATTATTAATAATATTGATTTATATATTTATATACTTATTTCATAAATATTGTTTATTTTATGTAAATATAACTCATTGTATTATACTTTTTTTTTAATTAATAAGAGAATAAAATAAGGAATTATTTTCTTTACAAATAATATTAAATATGCAAACTAGATGTAAGTCATACTAAATTACATTGGTATTCAAATTAAGAGAAGCATTGTTGGCACAAGAGGCAGATCTAGGGTTCAACGCTTCAACACCGCACCAACAAAACCCTAACTATTGGTCCTTTCAGCAACACCTACGAAGCAGATGAAGTCTCACCCGAGGTAGAGGCATGGGTGGTTGCAGGACCCAGATGTCTTCAACTTTAGCTGGGACACATATCTGTGTTTGTAACACCTTAACATAGCACTTAG
>SNQJ01S1783787.1:62729-72872 GCA_010110895.2 Picea sitchensis | reverse complement strand
GATTATTCCTCAATTGCTGGTTCAAATCCTAATTTTGCTTATGCCGGGGATCCGATTACTCTTATTCTCATAGTGGTGGGTGAAGAGTGGTAGGAATAGGGGGATAGTTATGGGAAGGAAAAGACTAGGAATGATAGGGATGATAAAGCTTTATCTAAGGCTCAAGGGCAATAAATGGCTCTACCTATTGCACTAACGGAGCCAAGCCCTTTCCATACGCTATCGATTAGTATGGTTTAGAATGGTTATAGATTGATAAATTGTTTAAAATTGTTTTAATGAAGTGCATAAAACCAAAAATTATTAAGAAAAATAATATACTTATTTGTAAGTAATAGACAATCATCCACATGAAAACTGAACTATATATATATATATATGGAGAACCTAAATATATAGAAGAAACCCACTTTGACACACCAATTATATCTAAATGCATTTAAATTCCATAATACTATATTACAATTTCATGTGGTCAACCATCACATCATACAACTCATCACTCAACATTACAACACTATATTAGTAATAAACCAACATGGAATAACCATTTTTATCGCCAATATATCTAGTTCTTTGTTAATATTTAGACACTTCCATCTCAACCACTCTTTGACTCAGATAAAGGCAGATACGTTTTCTATTATGATCCCTCATGAATCATTTTTTGGTCACCACAAGGAGGTTCCTAGACACGGTATAAAAACAGACTATGGAGTAGTAGTGTAGCTATCAAAAGTTTCTTATCCAAGGATATCCATTGCAAAGTTTGTCAAGGTGTGTATCTCTAATAATACAACTCATTTTGGATTATAAGTTCCTATTTCAATGACATTTCACATGAAATCATACAATCATATTAGTGTCACAACAATGTCGAAAGTGTCACCTCTCATGGTTTACATCCTCTCATGGTTTACATAATATCCATATAATCCTCATAAATTATGAGGACATTCACATAACTCTCCAACATGATTTTCCAACATTATCCTCACATAGCTCTCAAGGCTCCCCCTTATCCTAAGGTGAGAGTGTTTTACTCATTATATAGAAAAATCATAACTAGAGGAGAATAGTGAGAGACTAATCAAGTTGGGATCTAATAGGATCTAAATGAATCATCTTCTAATACTCAAAGTTACCTTACACATGTAAATACTAGTGGATAAATATTGCGGGAATCTACTAATTTAAGTGATATAGATTTCTTCTTTTTGGATTAGTGTTTTCTAAGGAGACTGCTATAGATTTACTACCTCTTATGATTTCAATAATGCATACTTTACTTCTCACACACGTCTCTTTTGTATTTTCTTTGAATAATATTCCCAAGGTATTTTTTTTTGCGAGTAGACATTTCTATATACTTTATCGTAAATATTGCTCTTGTATATCTCACATGCATTAAAAAAAAATATCATACTTTCCTTACATAAATTATATATAGAATATTTGTTCATTATTTAAAGATAAGTATATATTGATGTATCCCCTATTCTTATGTTCTTTGTTTCTTCATTATTTATGAACATATTTTTAATTGCATCATTGCTCAATCTCTACCAAAATAAAGTCAAAATTGGTGGTGGAAGGGCATTCTGATAAGACAATAAATATTATAGTCTTATTTTTAAACATATAATACTATTTACAATAGCTTGAACATATAAATATTATATTATATCATAACTATGCATAGTTAAATATTATAGATTATCTTAGTTAACATCATATAAAAGACACTTGGATCAGGTGATGTTAAAGAGGTATTATTGTGATGTTGGTGTGCATCTAGAGTGGGTATAGAAGGTGGTGATGTCAGTAAATTGTGGAGGAAATGAGTAAACATGGGAGAGGGTGGTGGAATATTGGCAGCATCATGGCTCAATATCCATGTGACAAACTCGAGGTAGTACTTCTCTATTGAGTAAAAAACTGTACTGGTAGAATCATCGTAGAAGTGGGAATGGGTACAAGGGTTTTTATGATGGCCTATGGAAAACAATTTGGTATTCATGATGGGAAATGTGAATAAGTGTGGGTCAACTATGAAAGGATAAGGAGATATGTTGAAAAGGGAGGTATAAATGTTCGAATTGATAGTTGATAGCCATGTGATCTGGGTTATATTGAAAACGAAATGAGATACAAACGAAAATATAGCATAGAAAACAGAAATACAGTGAAACTCAATTTCTATTAATGAATAATAAAATATTGTAGAACACAAATTGGTTAGAATGGTGGTAGCTTGTCTCTTAAGAGAAAGATATGATTACTATGTTCATTCACAATAAGTATTACATCACACACCATTGCATGCTCAAAGGACCTCCTTCACCTCAATTATATATGAGAGAGTGAGAGGAGAATAATTCCCATGATGCATGTGGGATAAATTCGTCTAAGTTTATAAAATTCCATAGGCATGTAAAACACTAGAACTTCCCGGGAGGTGACCCATCCTAGTACTACTCTAGCCCAAGCGTGCTTAACTACGAAGTTATGATGGGATNAGGATTGGTGGGTATCGACCGAGAAATAGGGCGATTTGAGGAGGGTTGCCTCTGACCCAGTGCACTAGTAACGATTGGCAACGATATGACCCAAGTACCTGCTGAATGAATGATCGCTAAGAACTTCGATATTGCCAGCTAAAAGGAAAGTATAGTAATGGTCCCCACCTCTGGAATATGCCTATTCTCGCCCACCAATAGAAGACTATAGGGTCGGGTACCGGAGCTTTAGTTGTGCGCTTGCGTTTGGTCTCATCTCAGTATTTGATCTCAGTATCTTGCGAAATGATTGGTTCTTTCACCGGATCTAACACTGGTCGAGAATATGAGCCTACCAAAACTTAGATGTGAGTGAGTAATGAATAATGGCTGCTTCTGAACTATCGAATTGAATTGAATTGAATGGATTTGCTCTCTGAAGATTAAGTGTAACGTTCTGAAACTCGACCAATTGGAATAGATGGGAATGGAAAGGATTTCTCCCCTGGAACTCGGTAACGAAATGCCTACTGATAACGAAGCAATAGAGTGCCGTAGGGATGACGATGATAATAATTACTAAGCTCGTAGGTATGATGCTCCCAGTTATCCGTTTGATGACGCTATCTCACCCAATAGTTAGGAATTCAATTAGAGATGCTTTCCGATAGATTGATTTGTTCCAGTAGATAGTTAGGTTGGTCCAGTGAATGATTCGTACGTACCATCCATTCAAGTTATCCCATTTTCTGCTGTTCCCGAGCAAAGCGAGGGAGGTGTTCTGCCTTTTGAAGAAAGTAGTTATGCCAGCCAATAGAGAAGAGATAGGATAACGATTGGAATAAAGCGTGTGATGACGAAGCGCATTCGATAGTGAGATTTTTGCCAGGATCTCCCGGCCTGACCATGAGGAAACTATGCTTGGGAGAATCAGCTATAACCTGGGATAATCAGAGTCTTTTCCACCCATCTCGCGCTAGTCACATCTTAGTMAAAACATTATTTGCCGATAGCTAGACCGATCGATTCATATATTTAAACTACTATCAATGGTGCTCCAACAGATACTCCAATTCTAATAACTGCTCTTGGAAATGCTTGGAATAGATTAGTAAGATTCCCCCCCGAATACTGGAGATAGCTGCTGTAAACGAATATGCTCCTGTATCCGCCAATGGAGCAAAAACCTCTGTTCTACCTTCAAGTTCTTATGAAAGAACCTTACCTCGCCCTAGCTATGCGATAAAAGCGTTTCTATTAGTGACGGTTGACCCAGCTACTATGGCTACGGTTTTCTCGTTAACTGGTCTTGGCGGTTTAGAGAGAGGGGTCGTTAATGCGCCTGTCTTGTTCGAGGCGGTTTAGAGAGAGGGGTCGTTAATGCGCCTGTCTTGTTCGAGGCGGTTCAGAGAGAAAACCTGATTTCGCCTTGGTCGCCGATAGAAAGATTGGTAATGCGCATGAATGAGTCTTTCTCTTCGAATGCTTAAAATCGAGAGATTCTTAAATAGCGTAATTTTGAATGCTGAAAATGCAGTTCTTCCAGTCATTCATTATATATTACATTACGCTTTAGCAGCCGAGGAAATAAGTGGCTGCTATTATATATGTAATTACGCTTTAGCATCGTATCTCATAATATTTTTAAATACTTACCAAGATCAGAGACCAAAGAATCTCTGCAATGACAGTACCTCTGGAGTCTGCATCCACTGAGCATTTAATTTCGTAATTCCTTTCTCTGAGAATCGATCATATTCTGTACTTCGCTGCCACTCACTCCACTAATGCTTTATTTCCTTTCATGGCCTAACTTTTCAATTCTCTTATTTAGCCTACCCAGAAGCTTACTTCAAGTAATCATGCCCCTTTCCCTGTCTCTTGATGCAACGATGATCTTCCTCATGTCGATATATACTCTGATCCTCTTAATTCTGCTTTCAGGCTTGGAGACGGCTCCAAGGCAGCTAGAGTATCTCAGTCTCAGCATAGCTGGGTAGCTGGGTAGTTCTTAGGGGTTTTCTTGTTCCATTGTTTCCTCCAGCAATAGAATAGTGGTTGGAAAGAATAGCACTGGGAATAAGGCTGGGCCGCGGTCGAATCATGATACCAGCAGAAAACCAAGGAGTTGCTACTTGCAGTCAGCATACTAAAGGTAAAGTCACAAGTGGAATAGAAGAAGAGGAAAAGAAAGGGACTGATTGGTTGGGTTAGGAGAGCACTAGTAGACAAGGCTTCAGAAAGAGGGATAGCCCCTGATCTATAGGAGTAGGGACAGAAGAACAAGGAGTTGCTACTTGCAGTCAGCATACTAAAGGTAAAGTCACAAGTGGAATAGAAGAAGAGGAAAAGAAAGGACTGATTGGAAGGTTAGGAGAGCACTAGTAGACAAGGCTTCAGAAAGAGGGATAGCCCCTGATCTATAGGAGTAGGGACAGAAGAAGATACAACAGCCGTGGCCTCAGCAGTAGAAGTTTATAAGGGAACAGAGAAAAGGGGAGGTAATAGCTGAAATAGGAGTAGTAGAGGATCAACTCAGGCTCATCTTGTTCTGCCACTTTAATTAAGCTGCTATTTTTCTTCTTCACCCTGTTCTTCTCATCTATCCTCTTTTTTATCTTTATAATAATCACCCCCCACCACCACCAGCAGAAGAGACTCCTTGTTGTGTAGAGGAACTGGGGATCTGGAAGAGGAGTGGGATTAGGTTCACCAGCAGGTTATCCTTTAGACTTGTGTGCTTCTTTATACTGCTCTGAGCCTCATATGTACGCTTCTGTGACTCTTTCCCCTCCATAAACATATAGTTGGGGTAGCAGCCCTGCTTGCAGAATCATGCCAAGGCCTTGTCCCGCTTCAGAGGATCAATATCCAATGGCCTTGCTCCTTTCCGAGACCACCCCCTTGTATCCCTTACAGCTTTCTCCCGTACCATACCCTATAAGATCAGACGACTACTTTTAAGCAGAGACTGAGCTCCAGCATGTGGCTTTGGCTTCTTCTCCATCAGAAAGTGGAGTGACCTCATCTTCTCCATGTTCGTTCTTGATCATCTCAATCTCATCTAATTCAATATTTCCAAGCTACCCTTTATTCATGCACCACCAGCTCGTCAGCTTTCCAGCCCTCATGAATTGCTGCCTCTTCTTGATTTCTCAGTAGGCAATCAATGTAGGCTCTTTTTTTTGTAGGGGTTTTCTAATGTCAAATATGTAGGAATAGTTTGTTGTAATTGCACTATTTCCTCCCAGCTTGTTCAGCTTGCTGCATAAATAAGGGTGTACTTCTATTCTTGCCAATTTCTGCAGGCTTCTCGTTGACACTTTATTCTTCCTGGAGATAATCCCATGCGGATCATAGGCCCAGGCCACATCCTGTTCAAAGTGAAAAGAACTAAGAATTTGATTCTGCAAAACCAGCAAAACTAAAAGGAGGTGGGAAGCCCCTTCCAGCAAAGAAAGTGAATTTAATCTACCTACGCCATTTGCCTCACATACGCCATCCTGGGAGTTAATAAACAATTGGAATCTATGCTCTATAGATTTACAGTAAACTCAAGAAATACCAGCCGACCATTCCACAGGTACCCTAGGCTAGATGGGTTATTCCCAAGAATGGCAAGCACCGTACATGAATTCAGATAATCCTTAAAACCAGACGGGTAGCTTTACTGATGCCACTCTGTTACTGGGGCTGGTGGGTCATTTTAAATTCCAAATGACTTGATGGAACAGAATCAGGGTTTAAGCAGAAAAGGAAGTTGGGCGTATCTCAACACCGGATGTATTCGGCAAGCATACCTCCACAAGTTCATAAATATCCCCTAGGGAGATGCAACATATCCTCGCTTCAGGAGTGCTTTCTCAGATGAAAGGCCCGTAATGCAAGAGAATTTGGTTCAACCAGCTCAGGGAATGGGACAACAGGCCAACCCACACTCCGACCCTAGAGGTATTATTCAAGGATCTTTTCCGCGGTATGAGCTTTTTCATGTTTTAGGGTAAACAATCTTTTCCCTTAATTCTTTCGAACTAACCTGACTCACCGTATGGAGGATAGAGAGGCGGAGGAGGAAGGGTTACCTTTCTTCTTGGCGACTCACTGGCGGGAAATGAAGCAGAACGGAGGGCTGGCTCGTTTCCTGGCACCGGAAATGACTGTCTCCAAAGCGACGCAGTATGCTGAATTGCCATAGAATTATGAGAACGAAGGTCGTGCGTGACTCTAGGAAGGACTGAGGCTTAGAGGAAGAAGCCGTTATCGATCGTTCAATCGTGTCCTCTTTACTACAAGGATCTTCATTATAACGGCGTACCACACGTGAAGTGGACTGACGATTGGGGCTCCGTTATAATCTTGTTAGGTATTAGGGGTGGTGTAATCCGTTAATCGGATAAAATAATGACCACTGTTCAGCGGGTCTCAACTCGGTAAATCCCCCCGCTTCATTCTATAAGTAAAAGGCGAAACATTAGGTTGGAACATCTATCTCTTTGTAAAGCAGGAATTGGAAAGCATCTATCTATAATACCCACCTTAAAGTTTTGAATAGGTGGGAGCCATTACTTAGCCTGCTGATTGAACCAACACCTTATTATATATAAAAAGGGGAGAGGGAATGGTGTGGAAGGAATCACGCACGAATTCACCCCCAATAGAAAGAGTAAGATAAGTAATGACAGAATTGGATCAATTAGTTCGCCGCCGAGCTCCATTCTCTGTAGCCGCGCTAACTGGATTGCGCTACACCTTGTTTCCCCCCTGCTGATCCCAATGAAGATTCCGAGTACTTTACACAACGGAACTAGCCTTGAGGTGCTGCCTCTTCATGTACGGTCTTTATACACTCGGACCAAAGAAAGAATGAAGTGACTGCATTCTTTCTATATGTCATTTGTCTTCTTACTGAAATATTCCATGCCCACACACATTGAGTAGCCTACCGGAGAATGGTGGCTTTATATAGTGGTGGGGCATTAAGCGTAGTACTTGAAGATCTTCTTTATCCCCTTCCTTAGCTCACTTCCTTACCTGAGCTATGCGTAAGTGACCTTAGCTATGCTCGCTCAAGCCTACACAAAGTCCCGCCTACACAAACTCTCTTCAAGCTCCCATCAAGCTTACAGGCAATCTTATAAAATCCTTCCCCTCCTGATGATGTGTTCTGCGTTTATGTCCTTACCCAATAAGTAACTTAGAAACGAACTAAAGACCAAAGGGGATAGGGCCTTTCGGTAACTAGAGATAGAATAACGAAGAATCTCAAATCTGAGATTACATAATAAAAGAGATAATGTATAATGACTGGAAGAACAAAGAAATCAAGTGAATTCAATCAATCTGCTTTTCGTTCCTATCAATTGACGTACCTATTCTCTTTCCCTCGAAGTAACGTGAATCCACCCGTCATAATGACTTACTTCTCCATTCGATCGACATATCACTCATCACTCACTCTCCCTATCAGACGACCCATCTACTCCTTCGCCCCATCACTTGTCCATCTTGATGTTCAGCTGGTGCAGTCCTCCCCCCCCACATACCTCCATCTATTACTCCATCCTTGCTCCCTCAATAGGCTGTAGCAAGGTCGCACACAGAAAGGTATAAAGCGTGCACGCCAAATCAATCGAATGAGTACCTCTCATGTATCTTTCCTATCTGTTGCAGAGCTAAGGTAGGTAGGAGTAGTTAAGTAAGAATAAGATAAGCTATGGAGTGCATGAGATAGTAATGAGTAAAGTCGAGAATCCATTTCCTGAAGATCTAGTGTATATATATATATATGTATATATAGGTAAGGTTGGTTTTGGTAATAAGGCGTGTTTCAGTCTAAGCAAAGGGTGAGTACCTAAGCTTAGTTTTAAGGGCTCTAAATCTAGTGGTTTGATTCATAACATGGCATTTGTTCTAGGATTTGTTGTAATTAATAGAGTAATATCTTCCCTGTTGCTTGTGTTTTCCTCTGCTCATGGTTTCTACTGAGTGATTGATTCCTTCTGTTGTGAGTGTAGTACCAGTTACGATACATTATCTGCTACAAGGTAAAGTGAATAAGGCACTTTGTAGTACCAATATGGATGGATATAAAGAGGCTCAGAAGTGATGGTAATGGTATGAGGTCTAAGTGTCAATTTGATCTCCGGGGATACTATTTTATTTTGTCTAGTGGTTTGATGATAGTAATAGCTTGTTCCTAGTTTTCTATAGGGTGATATTTTGCTTCTCTAGTTCCTATTGTTCTAAATAGAATATTCCTTGTATTAATTCTTTATCATTTTAGATATTCCAATTCCTATGGTTAAGAGAGAGTTCTAGTTGTAGTTATGAAGCTAGTTCTAGGAGTGAAGTCTAAGATGACTAGTCCTAATCTCTGTTTCTATTCGTAAATGTAGAGTGCGAGGGAGAGGTTCCTTTTCCTTATCTTGCTTGCCTTGGTTATTGAGTTCTAGGTTCCACCAGTTGTTTCTACTTAATCATTTATAAMTAATAGATTCCAGGAGTTAACTACTACTAYGGGATGAACTAATCTGATGATAAGGGAGTTCTAGTTGTGGTTACAGTTACTAAGTGAGTCTAAGTTTAGTATAAGCCTAGTCTTTKTTCTATAGTTTTCTATAGTCTTAATAGAAAGATAGATATAATATCATAACTAAAAGTATCCCTTCTTTTTTTTKGACTCTATCCTATTTTTGTGTTCCTAAKATAGTGGAATATTCCTAAGATAGTWTCAGGATATTATAGAAGAGTAGTAATMTAGTTTCATATCGTTATTATTCCAGTCAAAGAGATTCTAAGTCTAGTYTAAGTATAGTATTCAGGAGAAGGAGAGTCTTAAGTAGTCTAAGAAAGAAGTAATATCTTACTTTGGTTCTGGTAACTAGTCAAGTCAACTATAGTAATTCCTAATGGATGGAGAAGGATAAGTCAAGTTCAAGTGGAGTAAGGGGCGGAGAGACGGAGGAAAGATGCCCCCCCCAATCCATGTTTTATAGCTCCCTGGTCAAATCCGGTGTTTCAGTGAGCCCTGGGGTGTTTGTACGTTAGCTGAGTTTTTGGTTTCTTTTGATGCTGGGATGATGGAGTATTGATCTATTGAGTTTATAATGATTCAATTTAATTAAAAGCATACTTTTGGCAGCTAAGTTCACATTATCTATCCGCTGCAATAGTTGGATCCAATAGTTCATGATTTATTAAATACAATATTTAGTTGGAGGCGATTGCTCGTTCTCGCTCCATTGGCTCACTCGGTAATCGCTTCACTTTAGAAGTGTACTCAACTGTTGGTTGTCTTTCGTTAAGGACAGGGAATCTATAATCTTCGATCCGCTATCTTTACTGTGGGTAGACAGGAGAGCTTGGTTGGCACTACGTATCTTCCTAAGCGAAGAATCGAGTTAGAAGCGATCACCACTCCCGTCCTAAGCTGATATTTATTTTAAGTCAGGTGATTATTCGCTCCCGCTCCCTAGAGAGAGGTATACGGGCAAGAAGCGCTAAAAAGCGGCAAGCCTTCTGGTCGCCACCTCCCCATTGAAGGGCGCGGGCGATGGAATTGGGAGACGGGTGGTCAATCCGTATCGTCGCGCTTCGATATGACCCGTCATGTTAGCTCTGCAATTGCGGTAGTTTGACCCCGTGC
>SNQJ01S1783787.1:0-41341 GCA_010110895.2 Picea sitchensis | reverse complement strand
CTAGCCAATCCCCCAAAGAGAGTAACGTTTGTTTACAGACAAGTAAAAAAAAACTTACGCCTAACCCTGTTTTCTAGTTTAAGTTGCGCAAATTTGAAACATCCTTGATCTCACCCTGACAACTTTGGTTGATGCAGGTTAAATCATACAGGATGGTTAGGACTCGAGGGAATCGAGGAAGAGGAGCATCGTCGTAGGCACCGCCAACACTGGCACCACCATCATCGGAACTAGCTCTCATACTGCACTCTTTGGAGGCCATAAATGAGACTTTAAAGGGGCGACAACCAGCAGGGACCAAAGTGAAACCCCCACCATATGGAATGGTTAATCCAGAAGTGTCAAGGGATTTAGGGGGAGGACCTCCACGCAAAGACATCACTCGAGAACTGCAAAAGATCAAACTTCTAGAGTTTGTCAGGGGCCGCGCCAGCGAATGCGCGGAAGCATGGTTGGAAGGCATGACAAGGTGTTTTGCGTTAAGGGACTATGCGTCCACTTCAAAGGAGAAAATAACAATTTTTCAGTTAAGAGACATCGCCTTGAACTGTTGGGGCAACCTGGAAAGGCAACTACATCTTACCCCAAACACCGTGTCTTGGGAACTTTTTGAGGAGAGGTTTCGAAGGAAACATCTGCCAGTTTACTATGAGGAACAACAGGTAGGAGCATTTCATGCCTTATTACAGGGAAACAGAACAATAGAGGAATATGAGATTAGGTTTATGAAATTGGTCAATTATGTTTCATATATGGATAATGACCAACGACAGGAAGAACGCTTTGTCTATGGATTGAACCCTAAGATAAGGGCTATGGTGCGAATGTGGAAACCGTCTTTAGTAGCGGAAGCTATGGAAAATGTGTGTTATGTGGAGGAACACATGAACTTAACTGGAGGTACGAGACCTTCCTTTCTACATCGTCCTGGATTTGTGGGGAAGACCCCTAGGATATTTCTCAGGGGAGGGGCCTCAAGGCCATCTCCATATGGTAACAGAGTCGCACCAAGGACAGTAGCCACAACGATTTCAATGGCAACAAGTGCAGCATCTCGTTCATCACCAACAATGCAGGTAGGTCCACGACCATCTCAGGGAACAACTAGTAGGGGCATGGGTTCTAGGGGAAGGAAGTCATTTTAGAGAAAGTCATAGAACAGTGCAGAGGTTCAATCTCGTGTTACTTGTTGGGGATGTGGAGGACCCCGTTACTAGCGTGACTACCTAGAGTTACAATCAGGGTTCATGCATAGAGAAGGAAAGGCCCCAATGGGAAGAGCAAGTAGCAGCCACCAGATTTATGCAGCGGTTAATAATCGCTAGGTCGAATATCAATCCACAGTGGTGGAGTCATCAGGTATGCTAAATCATATCAATGTTAAGATTTTATTTGATTTTGGTGCGACAGATAATTTTGTTTCACCATCTGCATTAGAAAAGAGTGGGTTGGTAGCCTACGAGCATGATGCCTTTAAACAAGTTGAGATGGCTTTGGGGGAAAAACAAGTGGTAGGACCTAATGTTGATAATTGTATAGTAGACCTGGGAGTGTGTACTACCAGGTTGGAGGTATACGTCACTGCTCTCAGGGCGTATGACCTAATCATTGGAATGGATTGGTTAGAAGCTCACTGAGCTTTGGTAGATTGTTTTGCAAAAAGGGTGCTCTGTTTAGACAATGAAGAAAGGCCCGTGGACATACAAGGTGTACGGAGAAAGGTGTCATTATGATTTATCTCAACTATGAAGGTTAAGCGATGCTTGAGGCAAGGATGTCAACTTTATGTAGTGGAAGTAGTGAATGAAAGGAAGGGACCCTCATTAGATCAGTACCCGATATTGTCAGAATTTAAGGATGTTTTTCCCAACAAGTTACCAGGTTTACCTCGTGAGAGGGAGCTTGATTTTACTATTGAGCTAAAACCTAGTGCAGAACCAATTTCCAAGACTCTGTATCGGATGTCAGCATCGGAACTTTGTGAGTTGTAAATGCAGTTGAAAGAGTTATTGGACTTAGGGCTAATAAGGCCTAGTGTCTCACCTTGGGGTCAACTAGTAATTTTTGTAAAGAAGAAGGATGGTTCCTTATGACTTTGTATAGATTACAGGGACTTGAACCATGCTATAGTGAAAAATAGGTACCCAATGTCGTGAATAGATGACCTCTTTGATCAGATGAAAGGAGCAGCAGTATTCTCAAAGATCAATTTGCGATCCGAGTATCATCAGCTAAGGATTAAGGAAGGCAATATCCCAAAAACTGTCTTTCGAACTCGGTTCGTACCTTACGAGTTTGTCATAGTACCTTTCAGATTTACCAATGCACCAGCAGTATTCATGAGCCTCATGAACGGCATATTTCGGAAGTACTTGGACTATTTTGTACAAGTCTTTCTAGATGACATCCTCATCTATTCCAAGAACGAAAGAGAACATGAGGAACACTTACGAGTGGTGTTGTCCTGCCTTAGGGGAACTAATTATATGGGAAGTTTTCAAAGTGTTCCTTCTTCCAGAAAGAAATTCATTATTTAGGTCATATCATTTCCAGAGAAGGAATCTCTGTGGACCTAGAAAAGGTAAAGGCCATTATGGAGTGGCCAGTGCCGAAAAATTCCCATGAGGTGAGAAGCTTCATGGGGCTAGTAGGTTATTATCGGAGATTTGTGGAAGGATTCTATAAAATAACAAAACCCATCACCACTTTGCAGCGTAAGGGGGTTAGGTATGAATGGACGGAAGAATGTGATAGTCCATTCATTGAACTTAAGGGGTTACTAACTAGTGCGCCAATTCTACGAGTGTCGAATATGGAAAAGGACTTCATAGTCTGCACGGACGCTTCGAAGCAAGGGTTGGGGGCTGTGCTAATGTAGGATGGAGGAGTGATAGCTTATGCATCAAGAAAGTTGAAGAAACACGAAGAGATATACATGACTCATGATTTAGAGTTGGTAGTTGTAATGCTAGCTCTGAAACTTTGAAGGCACTATCTTGTGGGGAAAAAATTTGAGCTCAAAACAGACCATCAAAGTTTAAAACATCACTTCACTCAAAGGGATCTAAGTGCCAGGCAAAGGTGATGGAGTGAGTTTATGAGTGAGTATGATTTTGGTATTTCGTACATCAAGGGGAAGGAAAATGTGGTCACAGATGCCTTGAGTAGGAGACCATGTGTCTTCTCCTTGGTACCTTTAAAGGTCAATCTGAGGGAACATGTGTTGACGCAACTCCAAGGAGACAGTTTGTATTTAAAGGTTACTTAAAACCTCCAGAGTGGGAGGCAGTTAGATCCAAAGTATGAAGGATATAGTCTGGAAGGAGACAGACTATTGAGATATCAGGGAAGGATGTACATCCCTCAAATTGGGGATATTTGAAGCATCATACTGAAGGAATCCCATAGAGCACTTTATTGTGCGCATCTGGGTGTGAAGAAGATGTATGCAGACATGAGGAAGCTCTTCTTCTGGGTAGGAATGAAGCGTGATGTAGTCCATTTCATCGCCAAATTCCTATAGTGTCAACAAGTGAAAGCCGACCACCATCACCCGGTAGGCCTCCTAAAACCACATGATGTTCCTATGTCCAAGTGGGAAGTCATCTCTCTGGATTTTTTTGTGGGGTTGTCGCTCACATCTCATAGACATAATGCCATTCTTGTGACAGTTGATAAGTTGACCAAGAGTGCTCATTTTATTCCAGTTAGAGACACTTACGATGTCACTGATGTGGCACGTGTGTTTGTAAGTGAGGTTATCCATTTGCATGGGATACCTAAGAAGATCATTTCATATAGGGACTCCAGATTCACTTCTAGGTTTTGGGAAAATTTGTAGTCAACGTTGGGGAATCAGTTGAACTTAAGCACAACTTATCATATTGAAACAGATGGGAAAACCAAGAGAGTAAATCAAGTGATGGAAGACATGCTCAGGATGTATGTCATGGATAATCAAACCTAGTGGGAGAAGTACCTACCTTTGGTAGATTTTTCCTACAATTACAGTTTTCATACCTCCATCGGAATGTCACCCTATGAAGCCCTGTATGGAAGGCCATGCAGAATGTCATTGAGTTGGGATAGATTAGAAGACCGAGTAACAGTTGGGCCAGAATTGATTCAAGAGATGGTGGAACGGGTGATTCAGATTAGGCAGAGACTAAAGGAAGCACATGATAGGTAGAAACATTATGCGGATGCACACAGGACTGACCGAAGTTATGAAGTGGGAGACCAGGTTTTCATTCATATCAGGCCTAATAAGAGTACCATATGGTTTAGGAAGGGGAAAAAGTTGTCACCTCAATTTATAGTACCGTTCAGAATCAAAGAGAAATTTGGACCCGTTGCTTATCGTCTCGTACTGCCACCCCACTTGCATAAAACTCATAATGTTTTTCATGTATTTGTTTTACGTCATTATGTTGTTGATGAATCACATAATCTAAATTGGAAGGAATTGTAGATATCAGACGTGGGAAATCTCACGGTAGAACCATTACGTATATTGTACCGTAGAGTCCGACAACTCAGGAACCATCTGGTAGACCAAGTTAAGGTCCAGTGGGACAAGTATAGTCCAGGATCTACTACTTGGGAAGATGCCGAGACACTACAACAAGACTATCTCTCACTTTTTTGACCACCTTGAGAATATGTTTCTTGAATGTTGGGTGTATGTAACACCACCTTTTGACTTAGATAGCCAGGATTACCTAAGGCCTACACTTTTATTTTCTACTCACAGTGAAACTATTAAATGATACACTTAAACTTTTAAGAATGTGAATTTTATGAATGTTCAAATGTTATTGATTATGATGGATATAATGTGATCTACTATATGAATGTAAATTTTATGAATGTTTAAATGTTATTGATGATGCTGGATATAATGCGATCTACTATATGAATCTAAATTTTTTGAATGTTTAAATGTTATTGATGATGATGTATATGATGCGACATATTGTGTGAATGTGAATGCTATGAAGGTTTAAATGTTATTAGAATGATGTTGGATATGATGCAATCTATTTGGTAAATGATAATTTTATGAATGGGGGTCGAAATTGAATTATGGGATATTATGAGATCTATTTCTAACTTGAAAACTTTGATGTTAAGTTGTTGGTACATGGATACCATATTGAAATGATGGTTGTATGCAATTACATGATGATAATGCATAGAAATGTATTAGTTTGTGTTATAGACTAATCTGTACGGTATGGGTTATGAAATAGGCAAGGGATAATGATGATGAAAGTGGATGTCATGACCAATAGACGAGAAACATTATAGTATGAATATTTGTCTATGAAATTATATTGGTTTGGATGCATTGCTATGATATGTGGACCAGTGCAGGATTTCAGGTGATGAGACTACCTAAAACTGAATAAACAATGACAAAACTCCTAGCAACACGGTGCCATTGTATATTCCATTGTAGGGTGTGGACCCTAGTTATGATTAGGAGGGGTGGAGGCATTTCCCACCATGTATCCTCCGAAACATGAAGTCATGGGAGGAAGGTGTTAGCTCACGCTCCCCTAGACGTGTGATGATGACTGTCAGTTGCCTATTGGGGAAGCTTGGTCGAGATAGTGACACTTTCGGTTATGGGTTCTATTTGGAGTTAGGTCAATATAGTTGACGCTCCAAGATAGTCCAATAGAGGAAGGATAGTAATGAAGATGGAAGTAAGTTAGGGAGGAAGGATGCGTATAAATAGTTGAGAAGGTGTGGAGAATTGTCCGATGGTGGAATTTAATGTTTTTCCCTTCTAAAAAAAAATGTGTATATATGAATATTCATAATTATGTAACTAAACCACAGTTTTCTAAATAAAATTGTTGAACTAGATAATTGTAATTAAAGGATTTCGCAAACATTTGACTGGTTTATTGTCTTTATAAAAGAATAGTCTTGTCGATTGGATTGGATGCATACATAAATTACTATAAGGGTGATAGTTATTGATTATTAGTACATGCATGAGACTTCTATGTACTAGCTACACATGCATTTCTTGTACATGTACATTAGTATGTATGAGTTTTCTTGGCTTACTTACTAATAGTGTCGATTAATTGTCATGAATGTGTCAACCATGTTTCTTTTCCTCTGTATCATGAGATACCTTAACTTCGGGACAAAGTTTCCTGAAGGGTGGGTGTATGTAACAACCATGGTTAATTAGATGCATGGGATTATTAAGTAAAATTAATTAGATAATTAATTGTCCTAATATGGTTTTACTTAAACAATGATTAGTATTAATAATATTATTTATTTATTTATTAATTGTTTATAACTGTTGATTGATTAATTAATTAATTAATTCACTACATAACACATTCAATGATTTGGGTAATAAATTAACGGGCTTAATAACTGTAATTTAATCCTTATAAAACTTTACGTATGATAGGTTAATGATAAGATGATAAAGGAGGGGATAAGGTAATTAATGGAAGGGAGGAGAGTCAGTGAAGGGGGAGATATGACGGGGAAGAGTCCTATGGGAGAGGATCATTATTTTTGGGGAGGAAGAATTATTTTGGAGGGAGAGGACTGCATTTCAGGTTTAGATATTTTTATGGTGTTGGGAGTTTGTTTTTGGGGGGGTTTGGTGAACCATTGCAGGGGGCATCGGGTTACTGGGGGTTTTGGGCACGGGGGCCAGGATTCCTGATGGTATCCCGGAGCTAGGGAGCTGGACAAGATGCTCCTAGATGGCTGGGTGGTTAGTCGGTTTGGGCAGGGTTTGGTCAAAGCAGTAGGCTGGTCAAAGTAGTAGGTTGTACAAAGAAGTAGGCTGGACAACCACATCAGTGGGAATTAGCATCAAGAAGAGGTATTTTATTATTTTATTTTATGTATTTGTTTTATGTATTATAAGGAATATGTAGTGTTATGTGGTTGTTCGTAAGCTAATTAGGATATGTTCATAAATTTTATTTTAGCTGAATGGTTATATGCTGGTTATTGGTTATATGTTGGTTATGAAGTTATGAAATGTTAGGATAGCATTTCTTTAAAATAAATTTTTCTTTTGTTTTATAAGGGTCTGTTGAGCAGAACCTTACTTGTGCTGAGACCCAATTGGGTGCCTTGTAGATTGAACAGTTCTTGCCAAAAATGCTCGTGAAAGTTGGGCACGTCGTGTTGTTATTTAATAATTGGATAAACCTAGATTGATTTAGGAAGACTAACATGTTAAGGAAGATTTAAAAATTTTCCCCTAATAAAATGTCACGTGGCCTAGGAAAATAAAGTCTAGGTCTAAATTATAATGGTGGTAAAATTTTGTCTATTTATTTAAATATATATATATATATATATAATAGATATTAATGATAATCTTAATTAATCTTGTGACAAGAAGGGGGGTAAGCAATTAAATTGATTTATAAAAATATTTTGGGATAAAACTTAAAAAGGGGAAATAATTGTTTTACTATATTATGCTAATTGAAAAAAATTATTCATTAAAAAGAAAAAGGGTAAGTTTCTGCACATGCCTTTTTGAGTTTAATTAGAAAGGGGAAAGAGGGAAATCTAAAATAATTAGGAAACTAGGAAAAAGATGGAAACATAAAAATAAAGGGGAAACATGATGCAGGAGCATCCACAACTCATCAAGCGAGCCAGCGCGCAGAACAGAAAAGATAGCTGGACAACACCTACAAATTTTGAAATGCTTTGGAAGTAGCTGCGTCGTTCTTTAATGAACGCATTCATGAAGAAGCGCACTTGTATTGTAAAGGGGACCTTGAGCCTTTAAGCTCTCGTCCTTAGTAGATAGGAAGGCATTTATTAGATTTAATGTTGTTATATATGAATTGATTGTAGATTTGATAGTTGTAGAATTCGAGAGGGAAAACGGAATATAGGCACCCTCCTTTGTACATTGTATTATTATTGAAGCAAGTCTGAGAGAAGAGCAAGCAGAGAAATTGTATGCAGAACCCCATGTACATATTGGAATTAATAGAAGAAAGTCTTTGATTCAATTTCATGGCTGGTGTTATTTGTCTGTGCATTTTATTTATGCGCTCTTGAATGTTTGTTTTCTGTCAAACATTTGCTTTGATATGATGTGTATGTGATTTCATAGTTTAGTTGAAGTCTGAGAGAGAAGAGAATGAGTTTCAATTGTTTCTCTGTTTGAGCCAGGAGATTCCTGCATAGAGTGCAGTCGAATTCATTCGCATAGAGTGCGTTGATGAGGCTAAACAATTAAACTCTTATTCTCGTTCACCCGGGAGCTGATTTGGGTTGGTAGAGCCGAGCAGGAGAAGCGCAGGCTGAAATTGAAGTTTTCAGTTGTAAGTTTGAATAGAGAGCTCAGAACTGTTGTCGCAGGAAGTGCATCGAGTCTGGAGAATTCAACACTTCGAGAGTTGTTGGAGGTCGAGCGCGAGAATCATGTGAAAAGTCTCTAAGGGAGTCAGATTTGACAAGCTCAGGAGGGATAATTCCCTGGTGACACCGTGAGAACAGACTGGGGAGAAGGTTGAGCAGAAGAAGCTTTGAAGCGGAAGGACCCCTCAAGGCAGAGGAATCAACGAGCGGTCTTGCAGGAAGAAATTTGCGAAGACCCGACGAACGTCAGATCTGGGAAGAGTAGCGAGGGATTTAACCCTCAGGCACAGGAGGAACCCAAAGCCATCGGGATTCTACATATCAGGTTTTCCGGAGGCAAGAGTTGCGCAGTTGTCGAAATCACGATTAGCGATTTCCCAATTTAATAGGAGTCATCGATCGTTACAAGGACACGTGGCGCGAGATCCATAGGAATCGGGGTTCAGCATTCGGGGTTTTCTAATACACAAGTATCACAACCTTTGAAACCGTGATCCCGTGATTCCCGATATAGCGGAGAGAGAAGGTGACATGACAGGGAGCCAGCGCACGTGCCATCGGAGTTTGGGGTTCAGGGATTCACCGTGTATGTGAATCGCAACATCGTAGGTGCCTATTTCCCGATAGGGAAATCCCCAACAAGAGTGGAAAGCATTGACTCATCGAACCATCGGAGTTCAGGGTTTGAATTGCACAAGAATCATGCTCACGTGTTTCGTGATATCGCGAAACCCGATTCCCCGTCAGGCAAAGGGGAGATCATCGAGGAGATAGTTGGAAGAGTTCTTTGACTCTTCGGGCCTGAGAGAGAGAGAAGGTCCTGGTGATCGCGACTGTTCTCTGAGAAGCGGGGAGGGTTGCGTTAGAGTGGTATCAGAGCCGGAGTAGTCCTTGCTTTCAGTAGCAGAGAAGGGAGAGAAGAAGAATACACCATGCCACCGAGAAGAGAAAGGTAGTCACCTGATCGAGAAGACAGGGATGCACGAAGAAGAGGTAGACCAGCAGGAACTCCAGAAATAGAGCGCCAGATGAGAGATCTCTGAGAAAGGCTTGAGGAGATGGAGACAGCGCAGAGACGCGGAGCTGGTGCTGGAGAGTTCAGTGATTCCAAGGTGGAAGAGGAGGCTGGACGTGAAGAAGAGGTCACAGTAGAATATGCTTCGACCGAGCGGTTGATCAGAGCCATCGCTAGGATGAGCTCTAAGACGAAAATGGACATTCCCGTCTATGAGGGGAACCTATATGAAGAAGAGTTGCTGGATTGGATCCAAGCTCTTGACACCTACTTCGATTATGAGGATATCGAAGAGGACATGAAGGTAAGGCATGCTGTTATGAAGATAAAAGGACATGCAGCCTTATGGTGGGACGAGCTACAAGCAGATAGATGTTTCAAGGGGAAACAGAAGATCAAGAGTTGGGATAGGATGATCGCGAATATGAAAGTGAAATTCATCCCCAGAGATTATCAGATCACTCTGTTCAGGCGAATGTAGAACCTGAGATAGAAGATGATGACGGTGAAGGAGTACATCGAGGAGTTTTACCGACTCAATATCAGAGCAGGTCATCAGGAGAGCGATGATGAGAAGGTGGTGAGATATCTGAATGGTCTGAGGTATGACATTCAGGATGAATTAAGCATGCTTACCATCTAAACAGTTGAGGATGCATACCAGATGGCTCTGAAAGCTGAAGAGAAGATGAGTCGCAAGAAAGGACAGCGAGGGCGAGGCAGGAGTCAGCCCAGAGGCAAGGCAATTGCCCAAGAGCGAACTCAGAATCCCAAGGAGGAATGGAGGAAGCCTCAGGGTAAGATGGAAAGGGGTGGAACCTCACAACAGAGGCAACAATATGTTGAGCCGAGGAGGCAACATACAGAGGAGGGTGGCGGATATGCTGACGCAGATGCTTTTCCTCGTACTAGAGGTCGAGGTAGAGGTAGAGGAGGAATCATCACATGTTTTACATGTGGGAAGGATGGACACAAAGCCGTTGATTGCCCAGATAGGAAAGTGGACAGAGGAGAAGCTCACATCACTGAGGCGCAGAGGCATGATGCTGAGAACGAAGATGAAGATAGCGGAAGATCACTTGGGATGCATAAAACCCTTTTGACACCTGAGAAAGAGGTGGAGAGCGCAGTGCAAAGGAGCAGACTGTTCAGGATAGCTTGCACAGCCAAGGGATGGAAATGCAAAGTCATTGTGGACAGCGGGAGCACCAACAATCTCGTTTCGACCGAGATGGTGGAAAAGCTGGAGCTGGAAACAACTAAGCACCCGAGTCCATATAAAGTCTCGTGGCTACAAAAAGGACACCGGGTAAGTGTTACAAAACAATGCTTAGTTAAATTCAAGATAGGGAATTACAATGATGAGATTCTGTGTGATGTTATTCCCATGGACGTATGTCATATATTGCTGGGTAGACCATGGCAGTATGACCAAAATGTGGTTCATGACGGATGAATGAACACATACATTTTGGAAAAGGATGGGAGAATCCATAAATTGCTTCCGATAAAAGATAAAGAAGTGAAGCCGGAAGTAAACAACACAATACTTCTCATGAGTGGTAAGGAGCTTCTCACAGAGATGGAGAAGAAGGAAGATCCACAATTCTTTGTGGTCAGGAAACCGAGAATTGTCCTGACTAGCACAAGAGTGGATGACTTGCCAGTAGAGATTCAGGAACTGCTAGGAGAGTTCACTGATATCATCGTGGATGAACTACCTCATTCATTGCCACCGATGAGGAGTGTGAGTCACCATATAGACCTCATACCTGGGGCAAGTTTTCCGAATAAGGCAGCGTACAGGTTGACACCTCAGGAGAATGAGGAGGTCAAAAGGCAAGTGTAGGATTTGTTGGATAAAGGACTGGTGAGGGAAAGTCTTAGTCCATGTGCTGTTCTGACAGTACTGAATCCAAAGAAGGATGGAGGCTGGAGAATGTGTACAGAATCTAGAGTGATAAACAAAATCACCATCAGGTACAGATTTCCACTGCTGAGAATGGATGATCTGATGGATTGCCTGAGTGGGGCAAATTATTTTTCGAAGATTGATCTAAAGAGCGGATATCATCAGATTCGCATGAGAGAAGGTGATAAGTGGAAAACATCATTCAAAACAAATGAGGGTTTGTACGAATGGCTGGTCATGCCATTTGGTTTGACGAATGCGCCGAGCAGATTCATGAGACTGATGAATGAGGTCCTGAGGGAATTCATCGGGAAGTTTGTTGTCATGTGTATGGACGACATACTGATTTTCAGTAAGACCAAGGCTGAGTATTTGAAGCATTTAGCCATTGTTATGAGGAAGCTACAGCAGGAGAAGTTGTTGATAAATTTGAAGAAGTGCTCGTTTTTGCAGACAAAGCTCATTTATTTGGGTTTTGTTATTTCGGCTAATGAGTTGAAGATGGATCCTGAGAAGATGGAAGTGATAAGGAATTGGCCATCACCAAGAAATTTTTTCGAGGTGAGGAGTTTCCATGGCTTGGCTAGTTTCTACTGAAAGTTCATTCAGAACTTCAGTGGAATTAGTGCAACAATGATGGACACAGTGAAGAAGCGGCATAAGACTTTTCATTGGACAGCGGAGGCTAAAAAGAGCTTCAATTTGTTGAAGCGGAAGATAACAGAGCAACCAATTCTGGTGTTGCCTGACTTTCAGAAGACATTTCAGGTGAAATGCGATGCCAGTGGGTATGCTGTAGGAGGGGTCTTAAGTCAATATGACAGACCAGTGGCATATTTCAGCGAGAAGCTAGATGACACAAAGCTGAAATACTCCACGTATGACAAGGAGTTCTATGCAATCATACAGGCATTGAAGAAGTGGAGGCATTACTTGATACCCAAGGAATTTGTATTGTACAACGATAATCATGCATTGCAGTTTGTAAGTCAACAGGAGAAGTTGAACCAGAAGCATGCAAAATGGGTAGAGTACATGCAAATTTTCACGTTTGTGATTAAACACATTTCGGGAACTGCTAACAAAGTGGTTGATTCTTTGAGCAGGAAATGTCTACTGTTGCAGGAATTCACAGTCAAAACTTTGGGTTTTGAGAACCTAAGGGACATGTATGCTGGAGATGCAGACTTCAGGGAAGCTTATGAAGCAGCCGAGAACCCAGTTCTCAAGGTTCGAAGTCCTTGGATAGATTATATGATCCAGGAGGGATTGTTGTTCAGAGGCAATCAGTTATGTATTCCGATTTTCTCCATGAGGGAGAATTTGGTGAAGGAAAAGCACAGTGGCGGATTAGCAGGTCATTTTGGACATGACAAAACATTCGCAAAGTTGAGCGAATCGTATTTTTGGCTGGGCATGCGAACCGATGTCAAAATATTTGTTGACATATGCAGGATTTGTCAACATTCAAAAGGGAGAAAGCAAAATGCAGGGTTTTATCATCCATTGCCCATACCCGAGAGACCATGGGAAGCGATCAGTATGGATTTTGTTTTGGTATTGCCGAGAACACAGAGAGGAGTTGATTCCATCTTTGTTGTGGTGGAAAGGTTTTCGAAGATGGCACATTTTAGTCCGTGTCATAAGACCAGCGATGCAACCCACATCGCAAGCTTATTTTTCAGAGAAATTGTGCGACTACATGGATTGCCGAGAAGTATAGTCTCGGATCAGGATACCAAATTCATAGGTCATTTTTGGAGGACGTTATGGAAGAGGCTGGGAACTAACTTGGCGTTTAGTTCAACTTACCATCTGCAGACGGATGGGCAAACAGAGGTGGTAAATAGAAGTCTGGGGGATTTATTGAGAAGCCTGGTGATAGAGCACCGCAGCAGTTGGGACCAGATATTACCACAGGCAGAGTTCACGTACAACGATTCACTGAATCGGAGTACAGGCAGAAGCCCATTCCAGATTTTTTATGGAACACAGCCAAGAGGAGTTTATGAGCTCAAAGAGTCAAAACAGGGTGCAACTAGGAGTGCGAGCGCTGAGGGATTCGCTGAAGCGATGCAGGAACTCCACAGTCAAGTGAAGCAACGACTGATGAAATCAAGTCAAAAGTATAAACGCAGAGTCGATCAACGGAAGAGACAACTTCAGTTTGAAGTTGGTGATCTCATCCTAGCACATATGAGGAAAGAAATATTCCCAAGGGGAACATATAACAAACTCAAGATGAAGAAAATCGGTCCATGCAAAGTCCTGAAGAAATTCAGGGAGAATGCATATGAAATTGAGTTGCCAGAGGGCATCGGGATATCTCCGATATTCAATATTTCGGATTTATACCCATACAAGGCTGGAGAGGTAGAGACTGGAACTGAGGAACCAATGATCCAGTGGCAGAAGCAGTTACCAATTGCAGAAAAGCCACAGATGGAATACATACTGGACAAGCGGTTGGGCAAGAAGACCAGGCGAAAGCAGTATTTTGAGTACCTGGTGAAATGGAAGAATCACCTAGTGGAGGATGCCAGCTGGGAGACAGAAGCAGTCATACAAAAGCATGGACAGACTGTGCAGCAGCTCATGGACAGGAGCCCATGACATTTTTTGAGCCGAGGAGTATGATGCAAGAGCATCCACAACTCATCAAGCGAGCCAGCGCGTGGAACAGAAAAGACAACTGGACAACGCCTACAAATTTTGAAATGCTTTGGAAGTAGCTGTGTCGTTCTTTAATGAAGGCATTCATGAAGAAGCGCACTTGTATTGTAAAGGGGACCTTGAGCCTTTAATCTATCATCCTTAGTAGATAGGAAGGCATTTATTATATCTAATGTTGTTAGATAGGAATTGATTGTAGATTTGATAGTTGTAGAATTCGAGAGGGCAAATGGAATATACGCACCCTTCTTTGTACATTGTATTATTATTGAAGCAAGTCTGAGAGAAGAGCAAGCAGAGAAATTGTATGCAGAACCCCATGTACAGATTGGAATTAATAGAAGAAAGGCTTTGATTCAATTTCATGGCTGGTGTTATTTCTCTGTGCATTTTATTTATGCGCTCTTAAATGTTTGTTTTCTAAACATTTTATTTGATATGTTGTGTATGTGATTTTATAGTTTAGTTGAAGTCTGAGAGAGAAGAGAATGAGTTTCAATTGTTTCTCTGTTTGAGCCAGGAGATTCCTGCATAGAGTGCAGTCGAATTCATCCGCATAGAGTGCGTTGATGAGGCTAAATAGTTAAACTCTTATTCTCGTTTACCTAGGAGATGATTTGGGTTGGTAGAGCTGAGCAGGAGAAGTGTAGGCTAAAATTGAAGTTTCCAGTTGTAAGTCTGAATAGAGAGCTCAGAACTATTGTCGCAGGAAGTGCACAGATTATGGAGAATTCAACACTTCGAGAGCTGTTGGAAGTCGAGCGCGAGAATCATGTGCAAAGTCTCTAAGGGAGTCAAAGTTGACAAGCTCAGGAGGGATAACTCCCTGGTGACACCGTGAGAACATACCGGGGAGAAGGTTGAGCAGAAGAAACTTTGAAGTGGAAGGACCCCTCAAGGCAGAGGAATCAATGGGCGGTCTTGCAGGAAGAAATCTGCGAAGACCCGACGAACGTCAGATCTGGGAAGAGTAGCGAGGGATTTAACCCTCAGGCACAAGAGGAACCCAAAGCCATCGGGATTCGGCATATCGGGTGTTCCGGAGGCAAGAGTGGCGCAGTTGTTGAAATCGCGATTAGCGATTTCGCGATTTAATCGGAGCCGTCGATCGTTACAGGGACATGTGGTGCGAGATCCCTAGGAATCGGGGTTCGACATTCGGGGTTTTCCAATACACAAGTATCGCGACCTTTGAAACCGCGATCCTGCGATTCTCGATATAGCGGAGAGAGAAGGTGACATGGCAGGGAGGCAACGCACGTGCCATCGGAGTTCGGGGTTTGGGGATTCACCGTGTATGTGAATCACAGCATCGTAGGTGCCGATTTCCTGATAGGGAAATCCCCGACAAGAGTGGAAAGCATTGACCCATTGAACCATCGAAGTTCGGGGTTTGAATTGCACAAGAATCGTGCTCGCGTGTTTCGCGATATCGCAAAACCCGATTCCCCGTCAGGCAAAGGGGAGATCGCCGAGGAGATAGTTGTGGGTATTAAGAACTCTCGAGAGGAGTTGGAAGAGTTCTTTGACTCTTCGGGCCTGAGAGAGAGAAAAGGTCCTGGTGATCACGACTGTTCTCCGAGGAGCGGGGAGGGTTGCGTCAAAACACAAGGAAAAAAAGTAGATAGTCTAACTTAGTAAGGCATCTAGCTCTTAAGAACTTTCTAATTTAAACTCAACTAGTAAATTAATAAGGGGGAAAGTCTTTAAAACTTGTAAGGGGATATGGGGACACCTAGGAGAGAATCTAGGAGTGCCTTTAGGTGAGCGAGGAAAATAGGGGTAATTAATTAATTAATGAAATTAATTTATGGAGGATTGAAGGGGATGGGTGACACATGTACGGGGATATTTTTTATGAATTAATTTATTAAACGTTAAATTAAATGGGATTTTGGGAAAGTAAGGGACTTCAAAACTCTATATAATGGAAGGAGGAGAAGGATGATGGATCTCTTATATTTTGTGTAACGTTACACTGCAGAAATCTATACTTGACTTACTTAGCTTGTGGGAGTTGGTATATCCATCTCAATGAGGAGTGGTAGCTCGACCTTGCGAGGCAAGATGGGAGCTAGTTGATTCTCTGGATAGTGTTTATATCCCCTTTGCGGCTCGAGAGGGTAAGGGGGAAGAACAGTACCCCTAGAATTTCCTAGGAGGTACTGGTGAAGTCTCATCGGTTGACAAGCGGGAGTTGCATGAAGCACGTGGGACATCAACTCAGAGAGGTCGATTAGGAAACAATACGCTTCCTCATTTCTACATGGTAGATTGTTAGTATGAATTATTCTTTTAGTTCCGTATGTTTAATTGGGTAAAGAAAATCATTGTATTAGCATTCTAGGGGATGACTGAAATTCCCCCCACAACCTTTAGCTCGATTTTGATTTCCCATGGCCTTCGATCCCTGCATATCTTGACCGTCTTGTGGTTGATTGATTGCAATGATTGTGGTTTATTTTTTCCTTCGTCCCTAGCTCCTCAGTCTGTGCCTGAGAAATCATCCAGGAGCGTGATCTATGGTCGTCACTTCGACATTAATATACCTATGGATCTCAATGCCCTACTTTTCTGTGCATAGATGATGAGTGAAAGATGTTCCTGTCAGCCGTCTACCTCTGTTGATTTTCCTTGGTTGATTATTGGTATTGCGCCTTCTAGCAAAAAGAACCTCTGTGTATGGACTTCCATATGCCCTTGTTGGTTTATCTCAGTGATTTTTTTTGTTCTCCACACCTTAAGGGCTTCACCATGGATTTTCTCGGTGCTTTGGCTGATAGAATCTATGCGATCATTTCAATGACTTTCTCAATGGATCTTTGCATTTTTTTTCTTGTCTGTGTTTTTCCCCTTGGTTACTTTGGTGATTTTCCATTATCAAGACTGGAACTGTGCATTTTAAGAATGTGTTGTTGGCCACTGGCTATGACTGAGTTTTACCCTTGTTACTCTAGAAATTTTCTTATTATTTAATGAAATAAAATATGTAAATTCCCTTCTGGTATGTTTGCACAACGATTTTTCTTATATATTAATGATGGCAATGTAAATTCCCTTCTGGTACATTTTCACAATGATTTTATTATATATTAATAATGGAAATGTAAATTCCCTTCTGGTATGTTTGCACAATGATTTTGCGTATATATTAATGATGGCAATGTAAATTCCCTTCTCGTATGTTTGCACAATGATTTTTATTATATATTAATGATGGCAATGTAAATCCCCTACTGTTGCGTTTTGTAAAAGGATTTTGTTTGTATCTTAATGACAAAAATGTAATCCCCTTATGGTGTGTTTTTTACGGTGACCTTGCTTATATATTAATGACAAAAAATGTGATTCCCTCTAGTGTGCATGTACAATGTTTTTGCTTATTTACTGTTGATGGTGAATAATATATCCATTATGGTGTGCATAAACAATGTTTTTTCTTATTTACTATTGACGGTGAACAACAAATCCATTATGTACAATGTTTTTTCTTATTTTTTGTTGACGGTGAATAATAAATCCATTCTGGTGTGCATGTACAACGTTTTTGCTTTTTTACTTTTGACGGTGGATAATAAATCTGTTCTGGTGTGCATGTACAATGTTTTTGCTTATTTTCTATTGACGGTGAATAATAAATCCATTTTGGTGTACATGTACAACGTTCTTGCTTATTTACTATTGATGGTGAACACTAAATCCATTATGTGCGGCGTTTTTGCTTATTTACTATTGACGATGAATAATAAATCAATTATGGTGTGCATGTACAACCTTTTTGCTTATTTACTGTTGACGGTAAATAATAAATCCATTCTGGTGTGCATGTTCAATGTTTCTGCCGATTTACTGTTGATGGTGAACGATAAATCCATTATGTACAACGTTTCTTCTTATTTACTGTTGATGGTGAACATTAAATCCATTATGTATAGTGTTTTCTCTTATTTACTATTGACAATGATAATAAATCCATTTTGGTGTGCATGTACAACATTTTTTCTTATTTATTTATGAGGGCGAATATATTTCCATTCTGGTGTGTACTGTGCAACAAATTTCCCTTGTCTAGTGTGCGAGTTTTTACTTCTTACCTGGTGATATTTCCCTCCTTAGGAATGCACTGGCATTCATTATTTCCCTGGGATTTTGAAGGGGTTTCCTAGCCTAAACTTTTACCTGCATTTTAACTTGATAGAAAACATTAATTTGATTATGCAACTCCTGATTTTAATGGTAATAACACTCACTTGTTGATACATCCTTGGAAAATATTTAATTGAATACAACCGCCTTTAATGCTTGAACAACCTTTAATGGAGCATAACCATCTTTAATTGGTTTAGATAGCCTTCAATTGAATMGACAACCTTGATTGATTAGACATCCTTACTTCTTTCATAGATAGTTCTTAATTTAATTTAATTTAGACTTGTMAATTTGGTTGAATATTTATTAAAGAAGACTTKCCGAATTAATGTGAATTTAATGTTATTAGATTGAAATTAATAATTGAGTTATAATGAAGAATTGCCTTATTGATTTGAAAGTTATGTTCTTTAGATTGAATTTAATGACTAAGGTGTAAAGTAGAATGGTCGATTGGATTTTTAATTAATGTTAATCAGATGGTAAGTTAAAGACTAATTTATAATTTAGGCTTGCTAAATTTAGGCTTCTCGTTGACCTGTTGTTGGGGTATGGGCATGGTTTTCTTATCCGTATTCGGCTCCTAGCACGTCGGATTATCTAGATTCCTTGGTCAAGATAGACCATGTTTGCGCCAAGGTTATTGACCCGTCTATCACTTGGGAACGACATGATTCTTGATGAGGGGATCATGGCATGACCTATAGGATAGTGGTGAATAAGAACTTGACCGGAGTCGGTCCGTTCTATGTGAGTGTTGTGAAGCATTGAAAATTGATTTTGGTGCATGGGTTGAACACCTTCAGGCATTTGGTTCATGTGCCTTGAGGTTCTAGTCTTTGGTCATCTATATTGTTGTGTCAGGATGGAGATGTTGTCCCTTAGTTGTGGGCGAGGTCATGTTGTGTCAGGCGGGTAGTTTTTTCTCCTTATTTTGTTATGCATGTTCTACCCAGTTACCCTTGTGCCAGTGCGTGGATTGATAATTTATTGTTGCATGGACTGCGTGCTTTCATTCTTCATTAATTGTGTGGTTAAACTATTATTGTTGCCACCTTCTTGCCTAAAATAAAATAAAAAATGCATCTTTTGTTTAGCTTATAGTCGTAACAATGGGGTTGTTACAAACAACCACTATCAATTGACGTAGACACGTGGCCTTAGATCATGAAGTCTGGAGACTTGAAGCTCCAAAACCAGTTGGGTAAGTGGATTTCAATCTCTCTGCAGTCCTAAAGTCCGTAATTGATTTGGGTTGTTAATTTTTCAGAGGACATGTGGCAGTGGATCCAGAAGTCTGGTAGTCTGATACTCCGAAGGAAGCAAAGTGCATAGTCAAGAATATACCCAGAGTCCTTAAGGCCAGAGGTCATCATAGTCATCCAGATGTGGGGACGCATCGCATCAAATCGAGGAGTCCGAAGGTTTATCACTTTGGGAGAAATGTCGCATAGTGCTTCAAAATTCGCTGAAGCTGGAGCACCAAAGCATTGTGGGTCATTCACATTAGCAGGGAAAATGAATCTTTGATATGATTCAGTTGTTCAAACTTTTCCAATTCAATAGTCTGGGCATTTTTTAAGTGTTAAGTGCTGGAAAAACCTTCGAAGCCCGAATTGTGAAGCACACACGTAGGTCGTCAATTAGAAGGAGGAGTGTCAGTTGCCCGATTGACTTCTTGGAAATCTTCTGGCATATCGACTTCGAGAGATATGAAAGTTCGTTTGTTTGCATGAACAAATTAAATCATCGAAGGCTGAAAGAGAGGAACCTGAATTGTCGATCTATGGAGCATGAGGTCCGTCGATATATTAGTTCAGCATATTCACCGATTCGATGATTTTGAATATTTGTTGAAAAGTGTTGAGGAAAATTCGTGGAAGCCTGAATTTTGAAAGATGCGTAGAGGCATCGATCTGGTGGTGGGATGGGAATCATCATATCTTTCCATTTCAACGATAAACACTTTTCTAGAGCTATGTTTATGGGACACAATTAGAAAATCATCGAAGCCAAATCCCCATGGAGAGTCTGAGTCATTGGTATCGGTTGTTATTGAGGGTCGTTGATCTTGTTGCCTATTCATTTTCTGCAGTTCACAAATTTTGTGCATTCAAAGGAGTTTAGGGGAAATAAAGGAAGAGATAGTCAAAGCCCGAAGCACCAAAATAGTGTGTAGTTCTTAGAGCTTGGTCACAACCCAGGGTCATATGAAATTTTTGTGAGAGTGAAAAGGGATAGGGGCATGAAATCAATTTTAAAGGCCAAGGGTATTAGTAAGAGCCCACAGGTTCATTCTTGGACCTGCACATAGAAAATTAAGGACGTGTGTTTGATAATGGGGGGCTCATCAGGGCTGAAGAGATGATTTGGCTCTTGATTTGAACGATCATAGACCACAAGGTCACATAGACCTTAGGAGAGGGTGGGGTCTGCATCAAGTGGTATTAGAGAAGGATTTTTTTTGCAGGTAGCAAGTCAGCGAGGAATGTGTTGGTATGATAACAACAAGTGGTATCAGAGTCTGATTTATGTTCACAGAGAACAGATAAGGGAGAGGAGAAGGCAGAGGATTGATGCTCTGTGAAGACTTTTTGCAAGTGTGCAGTAGTCAATAGACAACCAGGAGCGTTTTAAGAGAAATCGAATGATTCTCTCAGTCGCAGAGAAGGACGAGTAAATAGCCAGGTGGGATAAAGGATAAGAACCATTTGTGTTCTTGGATTCAGAAAGAGAAGATGGCTATTGAAGGCCAAAAACAGGGTCAGGGAAAATCCTGCCAGCAGATCAGCAATGCAGAGAGGGATAAAGAGATAAAGAATATATGAGAGGAGCTCAATAGGATGATGTTGAAGATGCAACAAGAAGCGAGAGGAAACTGGAGGTATGAAAGGCCCTTGAAGAAAAAGGTAAGGTCATATGTCTATAATCTGGTTTCTAGGAGGTAGCGCTATGTATTAAGGAGGTTGTTGAGAAATGCTGAAAACCTCAGTGACACAGAGGAGGAAATGGTTTTTTCTTGTGAGCCAAAGGTTGGAAGGAACCTCGGTGATGAGGAAGAGATATCAGCTAAAGATCTCATAAATATCAAGGTGGGAAGAGGTGTTAATGTAGATTTCTAGGAGGGAAATCAGATCAAATCAGTTAAGGATCTCGTACACTACCAGGAGGGAAGAGATGAAGGTTCAAATTTCCAGGAGGGAAATGAAGAGAGATCAAGAAGAGGTCTCGTAGACTACTAGGAGGGTAGAAGTGAACTTTCATATTTCTAGGTGGGAAATGAGAAGAGATTGGTGGAAGATCTCGCATACTACCAGGAGGGCAGGTCAGAAAACTCTGATTTCTAGGTGGGAAAGGAGGAGGAAGTGACACTGTCTGAAAGTCTCAAAAAATAAAAGGAGGCTTCAGATCATCAAGAAATGCTAGCAGAGGAGGAGGATCAGAGGCACAATCTTATCATTGGAGGAATCATTATATTCCTTCCAAGCATCTCAGTAGAGGCCATTTCATATGTTGAAGGTGCAACAGAGGAGACACAATCAGCCAAGACTGTCACAGAGGAGAAGGAGTAGACATTGGAATATTTCCAGGAGATGGAAGAAAAATAAGAGCATACAGTTCAGATGCTCACTCAGTGGGAGAAGGAGTTAAGGATGCTAGAGTATTGGTTAAAAAATATAGGAACAAAAGAATATTTCTAGAGGGATGCAGTTGTGAAGAGTGGAGAAAAATCCCAGCCTGAGGAGTAGCTGGATGAAGATGCACTTGTACCAACACAAGGAGAGAAATTGATAGAAGCATAATTGTCAGGGGAGATCGATGAGAAGAAGCTTAGTAGCATGGCTTGTTGGCACAGGGGTAGACCCAGGGTTCAGCTCTAAGAGGGCACCAACAAGCCCTAACTACTAGCCCTTTCAGCACCACCTACAAGGCATATGTAGTCTCACCCAAAGTAGATATGAGGGGGTTGCAGAACAGAGATGTCTACAACCAGAAGGAATGCAAAGTGGATTCATAGGAGCAAACACATAACAATATAGTATTCTTTAACCTCTTATAATATACTACGCAAGTTATATCTCAGATCTAACAAATTATCATCATAGCATCATATTAAATGATAAATAACAGAGCATCAATTACACACAACATAACATAGACGTGGTTCACCCTGTCTCTAGGGATACATCCATAGAATTGTGCTTTTTCAATGTATTAAGATGAAGCATAAAGTTCTTTTCTGCGATCTTAGTTATCATATCTTATCTCTTCTCTTCGCTATATCTTCCCTCCCTGTGCACCTAGATGAAGGGTTGATCTTCACACTTAGATGAAGATCTTACAATACAAAAGGATTTCGTACCCAACACTTTTTTCTCTCTCAATATTAATCACTTAATCACGCAATGAAAAAGACAACAACAATGATCATAACATCAACAACAACCCAACCCAGGTCCTTTAGAATTCTATTTATACATTACAATAGCTCAYTGACATCCTTATGTTGAAACCTAGGTGTCACAAACCCTAGATACTAAAACCCTAGGTGTCTAAAACYGTAGGTCAACTTGACCAACGCTTTCGGGGMTTCTTTAGCCTGTCTTTKCTTCCTTCTCAYRCGGTGCTCCAAAGCATCCAATGATGGATTTTCCCACTTACTAAGTTTTCCATGATCTGTCTTCCTTACTGATTTGTCATCCTCGATCTCCTCATTCAACAACTTGCTTCCTTTTACTTCACTTTGTATTTTCTTCTCTTTTGCTCACTTCGACCCAGTAACAGTTACTGTGTCTTCCGACAAGTTCACATTTTTCCTTTTCTTCCTTGATCTTCACTCACTTTCATAACCAAGGGCCAATAGGCCCCTAAGACTCACCTGTGACTCGTCCCGAGGTGCTTCGGATATGATCCTTTTTTTTTATTTCGATTTCAGACTACACAGTGCAGCCTTTTCTTTCTACTCTATGCCTCATCTCCTTCCTTGTGCATACTATATTTTCTATATCTGGTACCCAGTTTCAACTGCACCTGGTACCTAAACCCTTTTCCTTATTCTTTTACTTAGATCTGTGAGGCAATTTGTTGTCATAGTACAATTTCAATGGGCTCCCATTCACTAATCCTTCCTTCCATTCTCCCTTCAAAGTTTTCAACTACACAACTCCTCCTTCTGTAACATAGGGGATCCCATATGGCCCGAGCCAATTCCTTCTAAAATTCTTAGGATGTTTTATGAACTTACTATCATATACCGGTACTAGATCACCTTGTTTAAATGCCTTCTTCTTGATGTGTCTGTCATGGTAGGCCTTCTCTCTTTCTTTCTGTACTTGTTGATGGAATCCTGCAACAAATTTGTCTTCCTCTAGTTCCACCAACTATGCAAGCCTTTCTTGAATAGCACCAGTGTCATCCATATCTGTGAAGGCAACAACTCTTAGGCTTGGTACCAAATATTCCATTGGGACAACGACTTCAAGACCATACACCAACTTAAAAGGGGTATGCATTGTTAGCTTCTTCCAAGTGGTTCTATAGGCCCATAGTACTATTGGTACTCTTAAATCCCAGTCATCCATGTTCACACTGCAAATTTTCATCAGCGTTGTCTCCAAGATCTTGTCGAATGTGTCCACTATTCCATTTTATTTTGGATGGTAAGGCCTGCTCTTCTTGTGATGGACTACAAATTCCTTAGTCAGGGATTCAATTGTTTTTCTTATGAAATGTGTGCCTTGATCACTCATAAGGATCTGTGATAATCCAAATCTAGTTACGATGTCATCAAATATGAAGCACGCAGCTGTAGTTTCACTACAGTCCTTAACTTCTTTTTCTTTGGCCCGTCTGGTCAAGTACTGTGTTGTAGTGATTATGTACCTAGATCATGTGCGCTTTCCTGGTGTGTTTATAGGTCCCACAAATACAATGGCCCATTTATCAAATGCTTGTAGGGTCAGTTGTGGTGCTAATGATATTTCATCTCTTCTGGACAATTTCCCAACTCTTTGGCATACACCGTAGGCTTTGGAATAATCTTTAGCATCCCTATGTAAGATAGGCCACCAAAGTCCATCTCTAAGAACCTTTTGTGCAGATTCTTTTCCTATGTAATGTCCTCCTACAATGCCTTCATGAACATTTTTGAGGATCAAAGGTCGCTCGGCCTCCATAACACATCTTCTCAATATCTCATCAGGTCCCATATTATATAGTTGTCCAACTATAAGTTAAAAGTCTACAACGCACAGTACTAGTTGCTTCTTCTGTGGAATTGTATAATCTCTAGGTGCCAGTACTGTTGATAGGAACTAGAGTATTTATGTGAAGTGGTCATCGATATTTCTAATGGCTAGTATCTATGCATCTGACAGTGCATCCTCCACAATGGTCGGCTCTTCGCCATGTTCCAACCTTGACAAGTGGTCAATACCTTTATTCATTATTCATAGATTAACTATGATCTCAAAGTCATATTCTTGAAATAGAAGAAGTCATCTGCATATTCTCCCCCCCAACACTGGCTTATTGACTAGGTATTTCAATGTCGAGTCATCAATAAACATTTTAAGGTGTCCTCCCAACAAGTAGTGGTGAAATTTTTGCGATGCATACACCATGGCTAACTCCTCTCGCTTAGTAGTGATGTAATTGATATCAACAATTGATAGCTTCTTGTTGTAAAAGGCTAACATATGGTCAATATCTCCTTCCCTAGGTTGTGCTAACACTGCTCCTAAGGAAATTGAATATGCATCGACATGCACATGAAACTCCTTGCTCCAATCTGGGAAAACAAGAATAGGTGTAATAACCATTTTTTGTTTTAGTGTGTCGAAGCTCTGTTGGCATTCTTCTGTCCAACTAAACTGACAGTCTTACTTCAAAAATTTCTCCATGAGTGTTTTAATCTGGGCATATCCTTTGATTAACTTCCTGTAGTATCCAGTATGTCCCAACGCAGTGTGCAACTATTTGACTGAAGTGCGACGGGGTAGATCAACTATAATGGGAATTTTAGGTGGATCGACCAACAATCCTTGGTTGCATACAATATGACCTAAAAAAACTCCAAATGGTGAGAAGAAGATCCAATTTGACACTACATGCATTTTTCCAACATTATCGTTAGACATTCGATATGATCTTTCAATAAACTATAAACAGTCCAATCATCAAAATATGATTCTAGAAATTTATGCAGAAACTCCTTGAATGCTTCAACCACCACCCTAGAAAACATGGTTGGGGCATTCTTCAATCCAAATGGCATCACTGTATACTGGTAGTATCCCCATTGTTTTGAAAATGTGTTCTTATGGCGATCTTCCTTGGCAATCCGGATCTAATGGTATCCTAAAAATCCATTTGTAAAAGAATACACCTCCTGGCCTCCCACATTATCTAACACTTAGTCAGTGAATGGTGTAGGGAAGGGGTCATGGAAACAAGAATCATTCAACTTCTTGAGATCTATTCAGATCTTAATCTCTCTTGTCTTCTTATCTTGCACCACCATATGGCCAAAACATTATCAGTCGTCGACAGGTTCTATAATTCTTCTTTCTATCATTTTGTTGAGCTCAATCTTAACTTTCTACTTATATTTAGGGTTCAGTCTGTAGGGTCTCTGTTTAAATGGTCTTATATCTGGTTTCAAAGGTATCCTCATCTCTCCCATAGGCCCTTTAATTCTCTTCATATCAGTGAACTTGGTTGGAAACAAGTCCTCATATTCATGCAGTAATTCTTTAATCTTGTCAATAGTAGCAGCATCCCAATAATCTCCAAAATTTGCAAGCTTCAGTGTTTGTTTTGTTCCAATATTGACCTTCTTAATCTTGATTAGTTGTCCAATGAATGGTAGCTCAACTCCTGGTCCTTCCACATCTCTTTGGTCTCCTATTTCGGTGATGTTCACCTTCCTAGGATCATCGTCCTCATCAACATTGATGTTGTAACAAAGTTGCAGTTTCTGGAGAGGTGCATTCCATTCATCCTTTTATTGTTATAAAGGAAGGCTTGAGGCCTCCTCAAATAATTTTTGTATGACATCTGTAATTCTTGATATACTGAAGGAAATTGACTTTCAAATAAGAAGGAAGTTACAAAATGTTGAGTCATACCTTCCCAATCTGCAGTGACGAGCCACAGCTCTACTTGATGGTACCAGTTGATAGGTTTCATGTCCAGTGTGTTAATGAATTTGTGAACCCACTACTCTTGACGAATGTTGCTCAAGGATTCCTCACAACTTTGCACATGGTCCTTTGGGCAGCTTCTACCTGTGTACCAAACTTCACAGCCTTCTACTTGTGTTGAGAACCACATTGTCATCAAGGTACGACATTGTACCCAGTCTGCAATATTGGTTTTGTCTGTCCCCCACCATCTTACTTGGGTTTCTTTCATGGCCTCATCCATTTCCAACAATATTTGTTACATTGGTACACTTTCTTCAAAATCTGAAAAGAATATTTCTAAAGGATTCAGACCATCAAAGGTGGGTAAGTTACTTATTGTTGTGCCAATCCAACGAACTTCTTTGGTTAATCTAGAACATATTCTTTTATATACTTCATACATTTTATTCTTCTAGTTCTTGAGTGCTTCTTCTAAGTATGACAAACATGCATTGTCACTTCGCCAGCTTAGGTTTCCATCGGCTGTGGGATTAATGTAATCCTACTATCTGTCTGTTAATTTGTATATGTTTTCCAGTTCATATGTGTGGTCTTCTTCTCTGATAGGTTCTGTGTATCACTGACCTTCATCTGGATCTAAAGGTGCAATGACCCTAAGGCCATCTCTTTCAAATTTCATATGTCTTTTCTTTAAATCAACTATAGTGGAATTATTGAAAGCCCAATCGATTCCTAACAGCGCAGGGTAAAGGCAACTATCATCAACTATATCAACTACCTCAAAGTCTGCAAATGTTCTTACTCCATCGATGTCCACCGAGACATGTTCCAATATGATAAAGGGGATTACTTCTTTCTGATTATCCATCCTAATCTTGATGGGGGAATAGATCAACTTCATTTTTCCCATTAGTGCCCAGGTTTGCTTCGTCATGAGATTGAAATCCGACCCTAAGTCTAGGACCACATAGTGTATAACATACTCTCCATCCTGAGCATTCAAGTGTAGTTCCTTATTTTTCCTCCCCTTTTTAGAAATTTGGTGTACTTCCTTGTTCAACAAGGGGTCTATCTTTCCTAGCTCATACTGCCTGATTAAACTTTGTAGCTCTTGTACAATGCTTTCATCCTGAATCAACTTAATCCAAGTATATAAATATTCCACGATCTTGCTTACCTCTTTTTCTTCTTTTGGTGAACCAAAATGATCGAATGTCAGCGACATTCCATATTCTCTCACTTCTGGTCATGTCTTTGATGAACATCCTTGATATCATTTGAACTCCTTTCTTGTCTCGTCAAATATTTGTCTTTATTTCTTTTCATAAAAAATTTGGGTCCTCTCTGTAGCTTTCCTGATTCATGAGTCTTCTGTAGTCTTTCCTTGGGTCATTTTGTCTTGTCCTATAATAGCACCTCCTCTAGTGATCAAAACGACTCTGGGGTCTTCCCCATGAGGTTCAACATATATTAGTTTCACTTGCAGGTTCTGCTGAGGTCCTCATCTTTCCTGAAGCTTAGCCAATAATGTTGGACATTCCTCGATAACATGCTTGAAGTATTTGCAATAGCTGCAAGTGGTACAAGGGTTCTGATAGTCCCTCACAAGGTGTCCTGGTTATGCACAGTTATAATATATTATCTTTCCTCGACCTCGATCCATACGTCCTCCTCCTCCTCATCCTCTAAATCCACCGCGAGGATTGAAGTTTCCTCTCCCAGGGGAGTTATGTTCTATAGTGTTTCCTTCTTGTTGTACCTCACCTTGAATTTTTTATATGTCTCTCTCCCTTTCATGCATGAGGTAATAAGCCCTACAATCCCTATTATCATTCCCCACAGACTTACAGAATGTGAAATACAAATTTGTGGGTGTCTGAGCATACTTTTTCATGTAATAGCATTCACCAAGGCGATGTCTATTTCTTCATACCTCGCACTAGGGTAAGGTGACTTTCTTCAAAGGGATCAAAGATCTAGAGGCCAAGTATTCATGGAATAGGGGGCAGTGTTCCTTTTCATGGACTTCTGATCTGCATCTGACACACCATATGTCTTCTCTTTTATCTTTTCCCTTGTCTTTTTTCATATCTTTAACCTGCAGAGACAAAGTAGTTAGCTGACTCAAGATTTGACTCATACCTTAACCAGATTCTCTCATATAGGTTGATTCTAGCTTCATGGCGATCTCCAACACCTCAGCCTGTGAATAAATCTTATGTTGCATCAGAGGAACTCTAATGTGTGGTAAAAGGGAAGCAATGAACCATTCTTTGTTCTACTCATCTGGGATCTGAAAAATCAATCGATCGGTTAAGGTCTTGAATCTTCAATCGAATTCCCAAACGGGTTCGGCTACCTTCTTCTAGATCTCTTTCATCTCTATAATACATTGTGATTCCGATTTCGGTTTCTTGAATTTTGAAATCAACGCATTCTTGATCTGATTCAACGACTTAGGTTGTGCATGTCCTTGGACAAGATTCATGTACCAAATCAGTGCGCGATACCTTAAGGTAGTACTAAACTGGGTTATTTTAACATCTTCATTGGTGACATTCTTAATATTCCATATGGCTTCATATAGGAACCAGTGTTGATCAGGGTCTTCAGGCCCATCTCCCCTAAAAATAGGGAGCCTCATCTCATCTTCCATAGATATCCCTAGGGTTCCTGACTGAGTATGTGGTAGACTGCTAGTGACAGTTCTCTGAATGCTCTGGTGGCTTGGATTACTCTAGTTGATTAATGCTACTTAATCAATAGGAGGGATAATAGTACTTACTTCAACAATCAGCACAATTCCTGAAGTTTTTGGCTCTTCCTGGCAAGGTTCTTCAACTTTCCCTTCCACTGTCCCAGTAGGTTCTGAATGCTCCTCATCCATCAGATCTACCTCTTCTCCACTATATAAACCCTTGTCCCCATAGTTCTTCTTAAACAGGTTCGCAAGGTGGAATTCTCTAAACTCTCTCCCACTGCACGTATGTCCATCCTCTGTGTCGTTGTCACTGTCTGAATTCCTGAACATTAGCTTTTTCAAATCCAACCAATCTACTATATCTTCAATATGTTCTTCTCATGCAATAGCATCTTGTTCCTCAATTTCAGAAAATGTAAAAATTTTCCTCTAAGTCCCTTGAAGAAATATCTCTCGGCTTGGCTATATGACTCTACTTTATCAACAAAAAACTCGGTGATGTACCCTCCAATGGTGATATCAAACTAGTGATCTATTGCTCGTGATACGACATTATCAACTGTCTTGACCTTCCTGATCAACGTCGACGTCCAAACCATAGGAGGTCTAGATATGATCTCAAGTTGGGTATCTGCCAACCTTGCTAACCATTCACATAGCTCCTGATGGATTCTTCCAAAGAAAATCTCATGTATATCAGTAAATATATATCTCTCCAACCAATCCTCAGTACTATGATTAGGTTTCTTGTTTTGTGATTCAATGAAGTCCTTTTCTTGATCCTCTATCCACTTTTGAATTTTTGTCTTTGATGGAAACCACCTTGACATTCCCTCAAGAAGGTACATGTCCCGACAACAAAACCATTTGTTGGCACAGGGGAAGACCCAGGGTTCATCTCCAAGAGTGCACGAACAAGCCCTAACTACTCGCTCTTTCGGCAACACCTACGAGGAAAATGCAGTATCACCCGAAGTGTCTATGAGGGGTTGAAGGACAGAGGTGTCTACAACCAGAAGGAATGAAAAGTGGATTCACAAGAACCAACACACAACAATCTCGTATTCTTTAACCTCTTATAATCTATTGCGCATGTTATATCTCAGATCTAACACATTATCATCGTAGCAGTGTATTAAATGACAAAGAACATAGAATCAATCACAGGCAACACAAGATATACATGGTTCACCCTCTCTCTAGGGATATGTCCATAGAACTGTTCTTTTATAATGTATTAACATGAAGCATACAGTTCTTGTCTGCGCTCTTAGTTAGTAGATATTCTCTCTTCTCTTCGCTATCTCTTCCCTGCCTATGCACCCAGCTGCAAGGTTGATCTTCTTACCTAGCTGAAGATCTTACTATACATAAGTCTTTCATACCCAACACTTTTGTCTCTTTCAATATTACTCACTTAATCACACAATGAAAAAGACAACAACAACGAACATAACATCAACAACAACCCAACCTACATCCTTTAGACCTCTATTTATACATTATGATAGTTCACCGAAATCCTTAGGTCAAAACCTAGGTGTCACAAACCCTAGATAACAAAACCCTAGGTGTCTAAAACCCTAGGTCAATTTGACCCACATTTCCAAGGCTTCGTCGACATGTCTTTCCTTCCTTCTCGCGCGGTGCTCTTAAGAATCCAACGATGGCTTTTCCTGCTTGCCGAGTTTTCCATGATCATTCTTTCATGTTGATCTATCTTCCTCGATCTCCTCATTCAATGACTCTCCTTTTAATTTTCTCTGTCTTTTCTTCTCTTTTTCTCAGTTCGACCCAGTAAGAGTCACCATGCCTTCCGTGCAGTTCACATTTTCCCTTTTCTTCCCTTATCGTTTCTTATTTTCATAACCAAGGGCCAACATGGCTACAGAATTTGGACCTGCAGTGGTGTGGAAAGCCAGTGCCACAGGGGATATAAAGAACATGGGATATCAGATTGATCTTCCCATTCATTTGTGTGAAGGAGTGGAAGCCCTCGAGGAAATGGTAGTGGCATAGTGCCAACGCATCCAACAAGTCAAGTTGGAAACTGATGAAGAGGAGTTACAACATAGAAGACTACAAAGGAGGATCCAACCAGTAGAGCGGTTGGATAGAGTGATCGAAGATATAAGGAGTTTGATGCTAGAATCATCAAAGAAGGAAACCATAAGTAGAGAGATGATGATCATAGGAGAGTCTGCAGTATTAGGACAACAAAAACAAAGTAGAGGAGTAGATGGACAAATCCAAAATGAGATTTGTGATCTTGGAAGATCTCAACCTCAGCAACAGGGTAGCCATGAGGAGGAGCTCATGATTTTTTCTAGTGTGGTAGTATGATTCCAGAGCATGACTCCACCTCTGAAAATGCACCAGTGCATTAGAAATCTAGTGCATCAGTGCAAATGGAGGAATAGGTTCCAAGGGAAGAGAGTCGCAAACCCTCTCATTTTGAACCCAAATTTAAAATTTTTGATGTAATTAAATGGAATTAAATGTTGTAAGGGTCAAGTAAATTTGATCCGTGTGCCTTTGTACAAGGTGCATTTGAAATTGTCTTTAATGGCTGACACATAGATAAGATTACTTCTAGTTAAGACTAGTTGTCCATTTATTGTAATTGAATGGAATTCAATGCGAGTAGGTAGCTGGAGGGAAGGCTCGAGGAGCCACTCTTTTGTAAAATATCATTGTGTAACAATTGCTTAGTGTTATAAGTTGTTGATGAGTGGGTCAAGAGAGATCAAGAGAGGAGAGAAGAGAAAGTTTTTAAGAGTTTGTTGCAGTCCATCCTTTGTAAATATTTGTACAGAAACATTCAGATATAATACAAAAGTAGTTTTTCCTACATATTAGGTGTTTGTATTTTTATGTGTGATGAAAGTTCATTTTCTGAATGTTTCCTGTGTATATTTATAGATGTTGTAGATGTGAAAGTAGGCTACATTTGTAGGTTTAGATAGACTTCTCTATGTTTGCGAATTTCTTAGTGTTTTGGGTTCTTAGGCTTGTGCAAGGAGTGCACACCAAAGTTAGAGAAAACTATGTGAAGCCAGTGCAAGGAGTGCACATGAAATCTCTTTCTAGCTCAGAGAAGAGCGTTCTAGGTGGGCAGAACAAAATAACCTCAACCTCAGAAGAAAATAAAATTGTGCAAGGATTGCACATCAGAGTTGTTGAACACTTTGGAGAAGAGATACCATAGTTATTGAATACTCTGAGGGATCTTCAAGGAGTCCATTGAGCATGCATGAAGAGTGCATGACAAATCTATTTAGAGTTCTGTGAAAAGGTTTCCAAGAGGCAACACCAGAAGGAAAAGATTAGGAGGAGAAGTGCAATTATGCACATAGAGTGTAAGGAGTGCGCAAGTGAACTTTTAAGATTTCAGGCTTCAGGATGTGAATTCGTGCAAGGAGTGCACAAAACCAACCCACTGCTACAGTGTTGGTCAAGATTAGGAGAATGAGCGAAGAAGTTCTTGGAGGTTACAATAAATCATTTGGAGAGCAAAAAGGGTCGAGACCCTTATATGTTTGAGCGAGTTCAATATTAGGAAGGATAGTCCATTTCTGCAGAGAAGACTTGTGCAAGACGTGCACCGAGACAACACTTGGAAAGTGTTGAAAAACTCCTAGGAAGATAGAGCGCAAGTGTGTACTAGGGCCTAAGTCACATGAAGTGACAAAGCTTAGGAGGAGTAGTGTTTTTCGAAAAACAAAAACCAAGGCCAAAAAGACAACCTTGTAGGAGAAATGTTCAAAGGATAAGCCTTTGAAATTATTAAGTTTGAAAAATCCTTCATCGGAAGGGAATGTGCAATAGTAGAGAGGTGAAGCTACAACAAACTTTGGATGGGTTGTTAGGATCAATATGGCTTGTTATATCCGAGCCAAACCAGAAGGAGGAGCATGCACAGAGGAGAATAGATCCCAAACATTGAATCTAGGAATGAGCATCGACAATCATCGGATCTAGGTAAGTTTCATGATTTTTAACCCTTTGCACCCTTTAAACTTCATAAGTTTGGAGGTTTTTCAAAGCTTGTGTTTTGGAGGAGACAATATCCCTGAAGTCCTGGGATCTGGAGTAAATTGGGGCTGTCAAATTGAAAGGACACATGTCCACAGATCAAGGGTATCCAAAAGATCGACAATCTAGGGGATTATAAATGCAGGAAGGTTGAAGACTCCTAAAGTCCAAAGAGTAGAGTGCATTTGGGTCGTCATATGTAAAGGGACACATGGTGCTAGATCCCGAAGTCTAGATACTTGGTACTCCATAGGGATGGAGGCATAATTTGATAGAAGTCGAAATATCCTAGAGCCATAAAGGCTGGAGTACATCGTGGTCATTGGCACAGGGGGATGCGTGTTAGCATATATTTAGGTCCAGAGGTATAGTACTCTAGATAAATCAAAGTGCAGGATCAAGGGAACTCCCAAAGCTTCGAAGAGCCATAGTCCATCTCAACCATTCATTTGAGAGGGATGTGTGTCATCAGAACGAAGGAGGTCCAGAAGTTCAACATTCCGAGGAATTAGAAGTGATCTGTAGTGGAGAGCTCCAAAGTCCCGAGGCTTGGAGTCAACACCCACCATCGATTGACGTAGACATGTGGCATCATATCATGAATACTGGAGACTTGAAGCCCCAAAAGAACTTGGGTAAATGGATTTCAATCTCTCTGGAGTCCTGAAGTCTACCGTTGATTTGGGTCATTGACTTTTTAGAGGACACATGGTAGTGGATCCAGATGTCCGACACTCCAGCACTCTAGAGGAAACATAGTGAAGATTTGGGAAGATACCCATAGTCCCGAAGGCCAGAGGTCATCATAGTCATAAAAATTTGGGGAAACATGGCATCAAATCGAGGATTCTATAAGTTTATCACTATGGGAGAAATGTGGCATAATGCTTTATAATTCTCTAAAGCTGGGCCATCGAATCATTATGGGTCATTTAAATTAGTGGGGAGAAGGAACCATCGATAGCCTTCGGTTATTTGGGACTTTTCCAATTCCTCAGTCTGAAATATTTGTAAGTGTTAAGTGTTGGAAAAATCGCCGAATCTTGAAGTGAGAAAAACACACGTAGGTCGTCGATCAGAGGGAGGAGTGCTAGTTGTCTGATTGAATTATTGGAAATCTTCCGGCATTTTGACATTGGGATATATGAAAGGTCATTTGTGTGCATGAACAAAATAAATTTTCGGAGGCCAAAAGAGAGGAACCTGAATTGTTAATCTGCGGAGCATGAGGTCTATTGATCTATCACTTCAGTGTATTCACCTATTTGATGATTTTGAATATTTGTGGAAAAGCATTGAGGAAAATTCACCGAAGCCCAAATTGTGAAAGTTGAATAGAGTCATCGATCTGGTGGTGGGATGGGAACCATCCAATATGTCTTTTTCAACGATCGACACTTTTCTAGAGCTATGTGTATTGGATGCAGTTAGAAAATCACCGAAGTCGAATCCACGTGGAGATTCTGAGCCATCGATATCGGTTCATGTTGAGGGATGTTGATCTTGTTGCCTATTCATTTTTGACAGTTAAAAAATTTTGTGCATTCGAAGGAGTTGGGTGGAAAGAAAGCAAGATATCGTTGAAGCCTGAAGCACTGAAATAACACACAGTTCTTAGCGGTTAGCCACATCCAAGGGTCATATGCAATTTCGGTGAGAGTGAAAAGGGATAGGGGCTTGAATTTGATTTCAAAGGCAAAGGGGCCTAGTAAGAGATTGCAGGTTCATTCTTGGACCTATACATGGAAAATTAAGGACCTGTGTTTGATAATGGGGAAATCAGTAGGGCCCAAAGAGATGATTCGACTCCTGATTTGAACAATTCTAGAACGGGAGGTTGCACAGACCTTAGGAGAGGGTAGGGTCTAGATCAAGTGGCATCAGAGAGATAAAAAGGTTCTAGTCTGATACCAACAAGTGGTATAAGAGAGATAAAAAGGTTATAGTATGATACCATCAAGTGGTATCAGAGCAGGATTTTTTCTACAGGTAAGAGGTGAGTAAGGAATGTTTTTGTCTGATACCAACTCCTGGTATCAAAGCCTATTTTTTGTTTAAGGACAACACGCAAGGGATAGGAGAAGATAAATATTGATTCTATGAGATAATTTTTTGTAAGTGTGTAGTAGTCAATAGACATCTACGAGGGCTACAACAGAAAGCTAATAATTCTCTCAGTTGGAGAGCATGCAAAATAGATAGCCAGGTGGGATAAAAGATAAGAACCATTTGCATTCTTAGAGTTAGAAAGAGAAAATGGCTATTGAAGGCCATAAACGAGGTCATAGAAAACACTACCAACATGAGAGAAACACAAAGAGGGATAAAGAGCTCAAGAATATATGAGAGGATCTCGACATGATGATGTTGAATATGCAACAAGAAGTAAGAGGAAGTTGGAAATATGAATGGCCCTTGAAGCGAAAGGTAAGGTGGTATGTCTAGAAGTTGGTTTCTAGGATGTAGTGCTAGGTATTGAGAAGGTGGTTGAGGCACGCTAGAAACCTCAGTTCCACAGAGGAGGAAATGGTTTGTATTTGTGAGCCAAAGTTTGGAAGGAACCTTGGTGATGAGGAAGAGAGATAAATTCAATATCTCATAAACTTCCAGGTGGGAAGAGGTGGTAGTGTAGATTGTTAGGAGGGAAATGAGATGAGACTAGTCAAGGATCTAGTAGACTTCTAGGAGGGAAGAGATGAAGGTTAAAATTTCCATGAGGGCAATGAAGAGATATTAAGAAGAGGTCTCGTAGACTACTAGGAGGGTAGAAGTGAACTTTCATATTTCCAGGTGGGAAATCAGAAGAGATTGGTGGAATATCTCACAGACTACCAGGAGGGTACGTCATAAAACTCTGATCTCCAAGGGGGAAAGGAGGAGGACGTGACACAATATGAAACTCTCAAGAACTCAGAGGAGAGTTGAGATCATCAAGGAGTGATAACAAAGGAGTACGATCAGAGACACATTTTGATCATTGGAGGAATTAGTATATTCCAACCAAGCATCTCAGTAGAGGCCATTGCACATCTTGAAGGTGAGTAGAGGATACATTTCATATGATCACTCAGTGGGATAAGGAGCTAAGGATGCTAGAGGATTGGTTAGGAAATCCAGGAACAAAATAATATTTCCAGAGGGATGCAGTTATGAAGAGTTGAGAAAAATCCCATCCTGAGGAGTAGCTGGATGAAGTTTCACTTGGACCAACACAAGGAGTGAAAGAAACATAACTCTAAGGGGAGATGGATGAACAAAAGATCAATAGCATCACTATAGAATTTGGACCTGCAGTGGAGTGGAAAGCCAGTGCCATAGGAGATAGAACCAACATGGGAGATTAGATTGATCTACCCATTGGTTTGTGTGAAGCCATAGAGGAAATGGTAGTGGTGTAGTTCCAACACATCCAACAAGTCAAGTTGGAAATTGATGAAGAGGAGTTGCAACATAACAAAATACAAAGGAGGAGCTAGCCAGTAGACTGAAAAGACAGAGTGATAGAATATATAAGGATGTTGATGCTGGAAGAAGCAGAGAAGGAAACCAATAGTAGAGAGAGACCGATCAGAGGAGAGTCTGTAGTAGAAGAAGAACAACAACAAAGTAGAGGAGTAGGTTAATAAATCCAAAATGAAATTTGGGATCCTGGAGGATCTCAACCTCAACAACAGGGTATCCATGAGCATGATCTCATGATTTTTTTCAGTGCAGGAGTATGATGCAGGAGCATTGATCCACCTCTAAAAATGCATGAGCACATCAACAAGCCTTTGCATCAACGCACATGGAGGAACGCTTCCAAGGGAAGAGAGGCACAAATCCTCTCATTTTGAACCAAAACTTAAAATTTTTGATGTAATTAAATGGAATTAAATGTTGAAAGGATCAGGGAAATCCGAGCCATGTGCCTTTCTATAGGGTGCATGCGAAGTCTCCTTTAATGGCTAACACGTAGATAGGCTTACTTCTAGTTCGGACTAGTTGTCCATTGATTGTAATTAAATGAAATTCAATGTGAGTAGGTAGATGGAGGGAAGGCTCGACGAGCCTCTCTTTTCTAAAAGATCATTGTGTAACAATTGATTAGTGTTATAAGTTGTTGATAAGAAAATCGAGAGAGCTTAAGAGAGGAGAGAAAGTGTTGAAGACTCTATTGCAGTCAAACCTTTGTAAATATTTGTGCAGAAACATTCAGATATAATACAAAAGCATTTTTTCCTGCATATGAGGTATCTATGTTTCTATGTGTCATGAATGTTCATTTTCTAAATGTTTCATGTGTTTATTTATGGATGTTGTAGATGCGCAAGTAGGATACATTTGTAGGTTTATATAGAATTCTCTATCTTTGTGAATTTATTAGTGTTATGGGTTCGTAGGCTTGTGCAAGGAGTGCACACCAGAGTTAGAGAAAACTATGTGAATCCAGTTCAAGGAGTTCACTTGAAATCTCTTTCAAGTTCAGAGAAGAATGTTCCAGGTGGGAACAACAAAACAACCTCAACCTCAGAGGAAGAAAAAATTGTGCAAGGATTGAACATAAGAGTTGTTGAACACTCTGAAGAAGACATACCAGAGTTATTGAATACTCTAAGGGATCTGCAAGGAGTCCATTGAGTATGCACGAGGAGTGTGCGAGAACACTATATTGAGTTATGCGAAAAGGTTTCCAAGAAGCAACACCAGAAGGAAAAGATCAGCTGGAGTAGTTCAATTATGCACAAAGAGCACAAGGAGTGAAAAAATGAAATTTTAAGAGTTCAGGTTTCAAGAGGTGAATTTGTGCAAGGAGTGCACAAAAAAAACCCACTGTTACAGTGTTGGTCAAGCTTAGGAGAATGAGCGAAGAAGTTCCATGAGGGTAAAAGAAATCATTTGGAGAGAACCAAGGGTCAAGACCTTTAGAATTTTTAATGAGGTCAAGCTTAAGAAGGACAGTTCATTTTTGCAGGGAAGACCCGTGCAGGACGTGCTTCAAAATTCACCAAATATGGAGCATCGAAGCATTGTGGGTCGTTGATCTTAGCGGGGAATAGGAATCATCGATACCCTTAAATGGTTCAGGAATTTTCCAACTCAGAATTACATAGGATTTGAAAGTGTTAAGTGTTGGAAAAATTGTTGAAGCCCGAAGTGTGAAGAACACACGTAGGCCATCGATCAGAAGGAGGAGTGCCAGTTTTTCGATTGACTTATTGGAAATCTTTCGTCATTTTAGTGTCAGGAGATATGAATGGCCATTTGTGTGCATGACCAAAATAGATCATCGAAGGATTAAAGAGAGGAACTTGAAACATCAATTTGCGGAGCATGAGATCCATCGATCTATCACTTCGCTGTATTCATGGACTCAACGATTTTGAATACTTGTGGAAAATCATTGAGGAAAAGTCGTCAAATCCTAAATTGCAAAAGACACGTAGAGTCATCAATCTAGTGGTTGAATGGGAATAATTTGATCTGTCTTTTTCGACGATCGACACTTTGTTGGTGCTATGTGTATTGGATGCATTTAGAAAATCCTTGAAGTTGAATCCTCGCTAAGAGTCTAAGTCGTCGATATTGGTGACTATTGAGGGTCATTGATCTTTCTGCCTATTGATTTTCGGTAGTTTTCAAATTTTGTATATTTGAAGGAGTTGAGGGGAAATAAAGGCAGATATTGTGGAAGCCCAAAGAACTGAAATAAATAACAGTTCTTAGCACATGGTCACAGCCCTGGGTCATATCTAATTTCTGCGAGAGTGAAAAGGGATCGGGGCTCTTGATTTGAACAATCCTAGACTAGGAGGTCATGCAGACACTAGGAGAGGGTGGAGTTTGCATCATTAGGTTAGGTTTTGGAATTATAAGGCTTAAGGTTTATAGAGGTTATGGGGTAGTGTTAGATTTTATTTATGTGTGATATGGGTTTGGTGAAAGGTTTATAAATTTTAGTGGTTAGGGGTATATGAGACAAGGTTATTAGGGTGTCATAGTTACGGTGTTAGGGTTTATGGGTTATACTACTTAAGTTTTAGGTGTTATAAGGTTTTCATGTGTTAATGTTATAGGTGATAGAGTTTTGTAATTACATGGTTTCTAGGAATTTAGGTTTATAGGTGCTAGTGGTTTTAAGAGTAACAATAGTTATAGCTAAGGGGTACGGATTATTAGGGTCACTACAGTTGGAGATTAAGGGTTATAATTATCAATATCATTAGAAATTAGATGTTCAATGTTAAGGGTTTATTTTTCTATTATTAGGGGTTAGTTTTGTAGAGGTTATTAGGGTTTGAAGCTATAGAGGTTAAGGGTTATAGGCTATGTAAGGATTAGTGGTTATAGATTTTAAGGATTAAGGGTTATATAGGCTAATACTTGGGGGTAATATTGATTATAAGTGTTATGGTTTATCTGAGTTAGGTGTTAAACTCCATAAGGATTAAACTGACTAAGGTTCATATGAATAGAGATTGCGAAATATACGAGTTTAAGAAGTAGGCAAATAATGGATTATATAGGTTAGGGGTAGTATTGATTATAAGTGATATGCATCATAGAGGTTATGGGTCAATACTTTTTATGTACTTTGGATTATATGGATCATACTCATGAGGGGTCATATGGGTTATAAAGGTTGTTTTATAAATGTGTTAGTTAGTGTTTATACTCTTTAGTTTCGATATGAATTAATAACTTAAGGTGATAGTAGTTTAATAGTTATAAGGTTTACGGGTCTTAGAGTTTACAAGGACTATAAGGGTGAAAAATTCTTGTTTAGGTTAAACTTGTTTAGGGTTAGAGGATATACTCATTAAGGGTAATAGAGATTAGAGGTGATATGGGTTATATTAGTTCAATATTATAAGAGTAGCAAGGGTTGGGTTATATGGGTTAAACAAATTAGGTGTGATATTGATTACATGAGTTAAGGATTAAGGGTTAAGGATAATAGGGGTTAAGGATTATAAGGTCATGGGTTAGAGATTAAAAGTTATACGGCTTATGATTCATAGAGRTTAAACATTACAAAGGTTATGGTTTCTTTGGATTAGAAGGGGTAAGGTGTTAGGGGATTCAATTCCATGGAAACATGGTTATCGTCAACAAATTTATTTGGAAAGATGACATTTGAGGTCATCCTTCTTTTATTCATATTCTATTTAGATATGTTTTTTCTCTGTATCCCTATTTAATATAGCATAAGATAAGACACTTATTGATTCTTCTCTCTATATAAGAGATACATATACGGTAATGTATTCCAAGTTCTTTATCCTTCCATATACCTAATAAATCCCAAATTAAAATTAAAATTATTGATCCCTCTCCTAAAATTAAAACAAATCTATAATATTATATTTAAAATTATATGATCTTAATATATATAGATTTTTTTATTTTTTTTTTGTAATGTTTATTAATACGAGTAAACTTAATTATAATGGTGTCAAACCAAAAATTGATCCCTTCTCTATTAAGCTTTCACAATGAATTTTTGAGTTTAATATAAAATTAGTAATCTTTGTCAAAAATGTTTCTGAGTTATGATTGAGCAATATAATTTGAAATTTTATAGTACTAAAATGTTAAAATTCCATTGTGTTCTCTTCTTTATTCAAATTCAATTGCTCTGTTACAACTCCTTTGATATTTTGTGTAGTTTTCTTAAATATTTTGTGTTTTAGTTTGAGGTTTATCAATGTAAGTTTAACTAAAAAATAATAAACAAGTTTAATAAGAAAATAAATTTAAGAAATGGATAAAAACATCATCATCAAATCCATTGAAAAATTCACTATTTTGTCATAAAATAAATTTTAGATTAAAAGATAAAACATTATTCTAAAATAAACTCAATAACAGAAAAAATATCACATGGAACAAAACCATAAAAGTTATTTTATTTTAGCATTTACTATTAAAATTGTAAATAATTTAAAATAAAAAATAACCAAAAATAACATTATCTACTAATAAATTTATTAATTTTTTATTTTCATATATATATAAGATAGTTGGACCATATTGTAGATATGATTGTAAGTGTGTAAATTGAATTTTTAATATTTTATTTATGTTAGTTGATTAACTTATATATGTTGATTATATGGGTCTTCTTATAATTGCAATTTACTAGAGCATTCTATACATCTGCTTTCTGTTATGATCTGAAGTTATGGAAAATGGATGAAACCTATATCCAGGATGTTGTGTCCCCTGATATGAGTAAAGCCAAATTCAAATGAAAAAACTACAAATAATTTGCATTAAAATATTGTTGTAACTTAACAACCAATTTCACATAATTTCTTAAAATATTCTCTTAAGTAAAAACTAGCACA
>SNQJ01S1783786.1:112483-122581 GCA_010110895.2 Picea sitchensis | reverse complement strand
ATATATCTGTTCTTGGTGAAGGTTTTTATGCCATCACTGTAAATTGAATTTCATATTTAGGAATCCCTACAAATTTATGCCTTACTGCTATTATGACTTACAATATGAACCCAGGCACTATTGTATTAGACTTGGGTCACACAGAATTGAAGGAATTGTAGAATTCCGACAAGAGTAGGGTTATTCATGATTCCATTTGGTTGATAGATTAGTTATACTGTTTTGAATGGGGTGCACATTCCTGCTTTCGCATATTTCTCTGGTTGTTCACTTTTTGAGATGTCTAGGGGAATCCATGGGAACTTATCGTGGAAAGTGTTGTGGTTCATCACGTGGCCATGTAACACAAACTCTTTTCATCAGTTTTATCCTAGTCATTATTCTGTTTTTAAAATTCTAAATTTATGGGTTTCCAAATGGTTTTAAAATATATAATTTTTTGTCAAAGTTTGTTACAATGTGGAAACCACCAAATCATACAAGTTGATTTTATGACTTACCCAATTTTTGTTTGCTGGAAAAATAAAATTATATAAATAGAGAAGAAAGGAGTGAAAAACTATCAATTAAGAGGGGTTCCCATATACTAATACTTATAGATCCCCACAATTGTGTTTAATGAGGGGATTAATTGAAGTTGTTGATATGTGAATCTAACTGATGTCTTCTTGTTGAATCGATTGTTTCTTGTTGAATCGACTTGGAATTTTTGAGACTAATCGAACCATGTTAAACTTTGTTGTTGGGAGATGTACTACTACTTATTGTACCTAATATAGAGATTATCTAGATTGAAAGAGATTGATTATCTTAGTGTGTTTCTTGTCTAGTCAACTCACAAATTGGGATTGTGATTTTGGACAATAGTTTTGCAATCAATTTTTCATTGGACGACTGTCTTTTTTGCATTGATCAACATTGATGGTGACCATACCATGTTTGATTAGATTTTGCGGTGAAAACAAATTTAAGGGGGAAGTTGTGTTCTATGTAATTTGTTTTCCTCCAAGTTGACTTTACAGGGGGGTGTTGGAACATTGGGTTCCTTGCTAAACCTCACCTTGTTGGATCAAGGAAGTCGACTATTCTTGGGTCTGACCTCCAACTAAACTAATGCATTTATCGTGTCCACTTTGGATTCTAGATCCACCTTTTGTGGACAGTTATGATTCAATGTGATCTCGTGGTTGTTAGGTTTGGTCCATGACCAAACCTATTTATAAATGATCCTTATGGATCAGTCAATTATCAAGAGAGATAATTTGTGCTCTCATGGAGCATGTTCTTTGTGCTTCAGTGCAATGGTGTCTTTAGACACCACCAATGCTTTCAAATCTTCTATTCTCCTCTGTGGTTATTTTTCTGCCCCAACAGGATTTGCATCATACTTTTTGAAAATAAAAAGCGGTAAATCCTTACTACTATCTAGTGTGCACCGCCATGCCTGTTATTCTAGGTATGACACCCATTTGAAGTTTGGATGTCCACTAGTTGGAGGTATTCAATCATGGCTTTGAAGGATAGACTCTCATTATACAATTTTTGTTGTCCTCCTTTCTTCTCCTCAAGCAAGGTGACCATATTAATATAATCCCCAATAATCCATGGATGATTCCCTGTGAGGTTCTTGATAGCCAACATATTGTCTAGAAAGGGACCCTTGGACATAGGGTTAGCGGGTCCATAGAAATTGGTTAGATTCCCACTGGATTTATAGTCAAAAGGTCTGTAACTAACCATCAGAAAATTGGGTGAACTCAACAACAATTCTATCATTACCTTGGTGGATCCCATAGTATATCTATCCCTCCTTCTGATCCCATGGAATTTACCACTAGTGAATCACAATTTCCCTATCATTTTCTCACGGCTAAGGACAAGGTGACCTTGTCACATTTGGTCTTTTGTAACATGAGAATAGTGGGTGTTTCTTAGGTTTCCCCCACTTCAATAAGCATTTCTTACCCGAAGAATTAATGCCTCTTATATTCCACAATATCACTTTAATCTTTAAACCTTAGATTGTGACACAAAGTAATTCTCTAGAATCCCTAACACCTATTCAAAATCGACTAATAGCACCCCTATATCCTCTAATTTCTACTTAATTATTTTCTTGCCTCGTTTCTTGTCCTTGACTTTCATTCGCTTCTGGGATTTCAAAGGATTTTCTTTGACTCCTAGATTTCCTTGAGAAAGGGGGTTTTGTGAACCATCACCAACCTTCATTTTTTCTTTGAGAAGATCCCATTGGAATTTCCTGAGCTATGGATTTGTAGGATTGGCGAGGAGATGCTTCCCATGCCATTCTATGAGAGATAGAATGTTGATCTCAATCTGTGTTGTCTCCATACTTTGATCTTCCTCCTCATCCCCTTAGGATAATCCCATTGTTCCTTCTGTTACCATATATATATATACCTCATGGGTATCCACTGCATTCTAAGGCTCCTTTTCACTTCTTAGCTTCTATCACTTTGTGTCATCCTCGCTAGGGAGGCCCTATTATTTCTCCCTTGGAGTGGATTTGGCAGTCTCCCCCTATTGAGCCTGATCTTCATCCATGGTCTCCAATGTTTGAAATTTGTTTCTAGTATTGGGTTTTTGTGGAATTGCAAGAGTGATGACTTTCTTCCCATATTTTATTTTTGCAGGGACCTTAGCAAATCCATATCCATCCCATTCCCCCTTCGCTTTGACTAGATTGGGTCCATGATTGAGTGGGCTAGTCTCGAAAGAGATTCCCATGTTCATGGAATTTAGGACAATGAAAGGAAATGTGTTCATAATCACATGTTTGCACCCATTCCTCGTCCTGAAAGTTGATGGTAATGGACCATGGAAGGGTTCCTACTACGTTCATATACACACATATCTAGGCATACAAAGTATATCTTCCACTTTTTTTGACCTTTGAAATCTTGTGCTACCAATGCCCTCCAATGTTTCTTACTTTCGATATTCCTAGGGTAGCGAGTATAACCTGATCTAGATTGAGGCTTCGGTGAAACATTCCTTCTCCAAACTAAAATTCTCTATCCAGTACCTCATATGAAGCCCAATAGAGTTAAATAAATAAGGGCCTTCTTCAAACACCCTTTCCATGTCTTCTACACATGAAAATATCCCAGTGAAGAAACCCTTTGAGCCTAATTTCATATCAACCTAGCCTTTAGGTCTCCATTTGGAGTGAATCCAACATGTTATATATTTATTTGATGGCCATAGAATCACGAACTTACCAATGATTGTGTGGTATTTCATATATTTTATGTAGTTACTTGCATTAAATGAAGTAACTCCATACCTAAGGCTTTTTTTCAATTTAGGTGGGCAACTGTTCTGCCTTCTATTCTTTTGAACGACTCCAGAAACCTCCTCAGAATTCGAACCCTATTCCCCCACTAGTCCCTTCCTTGTCACCCCCATTTCCATGCTAGGGACACCCTTCGTTATCTATCCAATGACTATGTCTTTAACTAATTGATTGGTTGGGGTCGCCTACCCCTATGTCATCCCGAAGGAAAGGATCCTACCACAGTGGCAGTGGAGACCTCCTATTAGGATCTACATGAAAAATTGAACCAAGTTGTTGAACCAGTAACGCCTACACTTCCTTGTAAATTCCACCTCTCATCACGACCAGCTCCTAAAATTCAACCTCACATGCTAGATATGTTAAGTACATCAAGTGTTGTATTTTATTGGTTGTTTTAGATATATTAAATATATCAAATACTGTGTTTTATTGGTTGTTTTATTATTTTAACTTATCTTTATAATCTTAGTAAATTATTGTGACGTCTCTCTTTCCTTACTAAGAGTTCACTTGATATGTTTTCGCTTGAATTGATTATTATATATTATATTTTAATTTAATGATGTGAAAATTGATATAAACTTATATTTTGAATAAATATAATTATTAATTTTTTTCCAAGAATAAAAACGTAACTTCATTTCCAAATAAAAAGAAGGTACAATCCTTAAGCATTGAAGAACATCCCAAAAAAATGTTTACGCATGCTCGAGACAAAAAAAGGACTAGCCAGAGAATCTTACAGATTCCTTTTCCAATAGAAAAAACAAAAACATAGATCTTCATAGTTCATATATAGTCCAAAGAATGAGACATAAGTCCATCTATGCAAGTGACACAAGGAAATAACATTTCAGTAAAAACACATTCCCTTTTGGAGATCGTCTCCCCATCAGAGAATTCTTTTAGAACCATATGGTTTTTAGCTAGAGATAATGCATCTTTTGATAGAGAATCAACAAGGGTATTAAGTTCCCTATAAACATGCTTGAAGTTGAGTTGACGAAAGAGGTCAAAAATAGATTTCAAGCAGTGACTAAGGGTCAGTGGATCTAGATTTTCTAACTGAAGATCCTCCTTCATCTAGGCAATAGTTAACATTGAGTCACCAAAAACATGGAGTTCGTATATATTCTGACTCACAATGTATTTAAGAAGTGCAAAAAATGCATGTAACTCACCTTCATTGATCGCACCAGGACCCAGATTTGATTTACTGGTGACATAATGAGAGTCTGAGAGATAGAGAAAAAATCCAAGACCATAGAATCTACCTGTCCCTTGATATGAACCATCGAAAAATTCCCATGCCATATTTTTTGTTGATGTCCACCTCACCTACTACTCGAGCCTTTTTCGCAATCGAAGAATCATTTTAGCTTGACAACAAGGACATAGTTTGTTGTGAAACCTTAAAGAGAGGGAAATTATTGTCTTCAAAGATACCAACATTTCAGGCTGGCCAAGTACCCCAGGAAACCAATATTGGAAGGATTCAAAGCTCCTTCAAATTCATACAAGTAAAATACTCTTGAAAACTAGAGATCACTGATCATTTTTCCCATAAATGAGCCATTCCCAACTAATGCTCAATCTCCTACTAGACCTGACAAGTAAAGGGGTAGTCCAAGAATAAGTGGGAATTAGTTTCCTCAAAACTCTTACACAAGTAACAAAATCTCGAGCTCTACTTACTCCTAAGCTGCATTCTATCCTAGGTCAACACATGGCCTTTAAGAACAAGTAAAAATAAAATAATACCTTTCGATGGTCCTTTGAGATTCCATAATTTATCATACCACCATTGATTTTCATGCTCTTCCAAATTCAACATGGCCTAATATTCAAGTTTTGTCAAGTAGATACCCCCAGACTTGTAATAGTACCACACTAGCTCATCTTTTGCATCCAATAAGCGCACATGAGCCTCTCTCAATTTTGTTATGTATTGGGTCCAAAGTTGGTGCCAATTGGTGTCAATATCCAAGATCACCATTGAAAGCCATCCCTAGCCCCATATTAATGAGCTATCAAGGTCACCAATTTGGTTGAACATACAACAACCAATCTCCTCGAGATAATTCACAAGACCCCCATGAAGAAATATTCGTTCACTACAACCTACAACTGCATCCATCCCAACCCACACTTAAGAGCTCGAGCCAACCTTCTAGGCCAAAAAATGGCTAATTATAGGAAATGCAAGAGTAATGGCCCACCATTGGTTTGATGCATTCTGAATTGGCTTATGCTTCCTTCAAATCAAATCCAATATTGTATCAAGAGACATGTATTTGTCAACCAAAATACATCTCCATAGATTATCGCGAGTCAAGAAGACCCACAAAGATTTTTTAGCCAATACCTAACCGAAAAAGAAAGATATCTTTTAATCCCCACCCACCAAAGCTCTTTGGCTTTGATAGAATTTTTCAATTAGCCAAATGGGAACCCAAGAATTTGGTTCTTCCCTTCCACAGATAGTTAGAAGCACATCTTTTGTATATGGTTAAGGCTTCGTTTCGAAATGAGAGCCAATAGATACCAATACACATGTATGGCTTTGATCACAGAATTTATGAGAGTTAACCTCCCCCCTTGAGATATTCACCCGTTGCACCAGAAATTGATCCTCCTTTTAATCCGGGACAATAACCACTTCCAATAAGAAATGTCATAACTATTTGGTTTGAGATTATAACCAAGATACTAAACATCATCCCCCATATCGTGGGAAGGGAAGTTGAAAAGATTTGACATGAGATGTGGGGTATCCTCATCTATGTGTAGGGAAAAAATAGAAGACTTGTTGACATTTATAACCATACTTGTAGCATCACAAAAGAGCTCTAGAATATCTTTTTAAATCCCATATTTTGTTGCACACAAAAACAACAGATTAGTACATCATCCACAAACAAAAAGTGAGTTAAGTGTTCATGTCTTCCCAATATTATCCCTTGGAAATTATTCACCCTTTTAGCTTTAACAAGAGCTCAACTAAGGCCATCAATGACTACTAAGAAAAGGTAAGGCGACAGTGGGCACCCTTGTCGTAAACCCCTAGTAAACTTAAATAAAGGTGAACCAAATCCATTTATTAACACAACAAATGAGATCAATGACACACAATACATTATCCATTTAACCAAGGGAAGATCAAAACCAATAGGTAGAAGAAAGTCTATTTTGATAAACAAGACATAGTTCTTTTGGGTTTTGATAGAATGCAGTCCTTCCTACACTAAATCAGTGACAATATGCACCTACATTATTTACCCTTTTATTAGATAACTTGCCTTCCTAGCCCTCCTACCTAAGCGCTTCACACCTTCCTTATTTTCTTATGTGACTATTAACTTCAAGAATCGCGACCACAACCCACCTGGAATGGAAGGATTCCTTCTTCAACGCAACAGTGAAGGGGATCAATAGCCTAAACATCTGGGTCAGCCAAGCGTTAGCCATTATAGATATACATCCGTTAGTTAAGCATTAGCCACCCTCCCAACCAAGGATCCATACTTGGGTATGAGCCAAGCCAACAACCTCATTATTGAACATTAGTAGTACGTGAGAGGAATGTGAAGCCTGGAAGAATTGGGTTGGAGAATATTACCTTTCATACTCTAACAATAAAGAGTTATAAGTACTTTCCAATTGAAGGGAAGCTTATAAAGGAGGGTTTGGGTAGTCCTCGACCTCATCGCGTGGAGGATAGAATCATATTTATTATAACGAAAGGATTAGAGTCTTAAGTGAAGAGATTAATCATAGTAGGTGAACATAATCATCCATCATAGTGCTTGCTGCTAGCCAGTAACTACTTCCTTCTGACGAGCCACTACTGGAGAGATCTCGTTCGGTCGCATACAAAGCATCCAGTGGATCAACACAACTTTCTTACCGCGACCATTGGAGAGGAGGACCTTCCTTTTCCCCACCCAAGATACTTCTTTCTATCATAACAACCAATTAGCTACTTCTTTAGCTACATCTCTCGTCACACTTATTTGTGTCCCTATCCATCCAACAACTCCCCACAGACTATGTCGGTATTTTGTGTATCCATCTGGCATTGAGAGAGTTAGTGCCTTCCTTCGTGCGTACAATAAATTATCAGAGGTTCTCTATCTCTTTCTCCTTCCTTCCAAATGATCATAGGAACTAGCAAGCTCATTAAGATGACCTTAGACGCAGTAATATCCTTAATATCCTTCCTTCCTTACTAAATATATTCCCTCGCCCTTGTCGTCACTCTAGTGATAGCGAGTCAATCAAGCTCATTCCTCCCAAGTGTCACTGTGAGATGGAGAGAAATAAGTTCCTATCGCCCTCGAGAGAGAGAGAGAGAGAGAGCACAACCAGTAGAGCAACTACTGGATTTTAAGGGATAAAATAAAGCTATAGATAGCCCATCATTCTCCTTTCAGTGATCATCTGAGTGAAAGGGTGCTTCCCCCCCTAAATAACCTCGGTAATATCAATAATAAACATGTTTTCAACTGACTGGGTAAGACCTGAAATCTACGTATCTAATATATTCTACATCTATGTTAGAATAGTGCATTGACGAGGTGACTGGCTTGCTTACTTGAAGAAAGGCATTAATTTGGTGCTTCAATACTCTGTGGTGGCACAACCATGGATTATGGATGACTGGCTAAATGGTCACAACCATGGATGTCTGATGGTGGCATTTGTTCTTTATAAATAGTGAATAGGACAGGCATGAGAGCAAGCAGGTCTATCCTTTCTTTAAGTAATAAGAAGGCAAGCCCCAACAACCAACCCAACCACGATAACCTTTAGCGGGATGTATAGATGTCTAACCTTAATACCTGGGAACCAGCCCAAGCATACATAAAGGTGAGGGTAGTGTCTAAGTCAACTAAGTGCTTCGACTGATGGGAAGGCCTTCGTTACAGTTGTTACAGATAGGCCATTTACAAAGAGGCCCCATAGCCTAATATTATCCACATCTGAATTGGGAAAGACGTAGTTCATGAGGCAAAAGCCCCAGTACCAACTGCCAACGCCAACAAGCCACCGTCAGTTATGCCTTAACCAAGACCAGTAAGTTAGTACCATACTAAGACCTTTTGGGTATTATTTTTTAGTGGGGAAAAACGTAGCGAGTCTTTCCTTTACTGGGGAATAATACAAGATAAGAGAAGACTGACATGTCCTAACCAAGTCGCTCACTAACGAAGAAACTAACTAAGATAGGTAGGCCCAATAATTAAGATAGGAAGGAGAACAATGACCTTCCCACCCCCCCTTCCATTGTTAAGGGAGCCATCCTTCCTTTCAATGGGTCTAGACCAAACCATCCTTCCCTCTTGCAGAAGGAGACATGCTCTGGCAAAAGTAGAACAACTCTTATAGCAAAAGGTGCATGCTCTTTTATCCAATTTGTCCAACACAAGAAAGGTAGGAAAACATAATGCAAAGTTAGGCAAGGTTAGGCAAGAACAACTGAAGGATGGGAACTAATCGTACCACACATTACCGCACATGAACTTCCCTCTTAATGACCTTCCGTCCCAGATAAGGAAGTGCAATACCAAGGAATAGCCAGAGCATGGTACCAAAAGAAGATGAAGATCCAAAAGTGGGTCATCCCAGATCGGATAGAGACCTCCATATATTATATTAAGCCTTCCTTCCTATCTAGAAAGTGGCCTGCCTATATTCATTATTCGACTTGCCTATATCTTAGGGACCTAAGGAACCAATTACTAAGGTGGGTGGGATAAAGGTAACCTTTGATCCCCATTTTGTTAAGAGAGTTCGAGTGCTTGTAAGTGCGGGACATAAGCAGTAACTGATAGACTATCTATTAAACAACCTCTACTACTCATAGGTGCTCTCATCGATCTGGTTCAATGCCTTCCCTAGTTAGGTTACTGCCTGGATTTTATCTCTTTACAAATATCTTGCTTTAGCATACTGCATCTCTCCCCCAGTACCCATTCTGTTCTCTTTACCATTACCCCATTCCTCGTTCCATCTCTTGGGCTAGTTGACCGTGCCATATTTCTATACTTAATTTACCACTTAAAGCCCAGGTTCATTTGCACTCTCTATCATCTAGAGACGCCACCTTCTATTACTTCATTTCCCATATTATTGGGCCAGGCTCAATAAGTGGTTATGCGCGTATATAATACATTGATATGATGCAACAGGCAGGTGCGAATCAAGTGGCTTAGGAAACTAAGAAAGCATAGAGGCAGTAAGCATCTGGAGTGAGGCAAGAGAGAGCTTCGAGGATGTAACGTGAAAGAAACTAATCATGCGGGACAAAGAGATACTTTTCTATTTTTCTGGAATAAGCCAACCAACTAACACTAAACAACCAATATGGATACACCGCTAGCACCAACCTTCTCGGGCATATCACTTGCCTGCCTTTTTGTTACATAGATTTTCCTTCCCCTCCAGTTAAAGTCCCTATCCTCCTCACCAAGGATAAGGCTTGTTCTCTACCCTCTTACTATACCTCCACCTATACCCTCTAGCTCCATGGCCCTCCACTTCGACCCTCTAGTCTCTAGAACCTTGCCCCTCTCCCTAGGGTCTTCGCAACTTAGGAAGCCAAACCAAGTCTGATAGGTCACAATTTGGAATGTGAAAACCCACTAAACTTGAGGAAGTAACTTAGTGGCTAATGGTGTTACCTCGCTCTAAAGGTGTATCCCCTTCGTAATTTCTCAATACTCGTCTCGGCATCATAACAGTATATATCTAAGAGAGTAAGTCAAGTAGGGTAGGGG
>SNQJ01S1783786.1:93023-104754 GCA_010110895.2 Picea sitchensis | reverse complement strand
CATGAAGAGTGTGGTCATGGATATTGTGCTAGCTGACGTTCCCCCCAAATTTGGCATGTTGTTGTATAGATCTTGGATAAAAAATCTTGGAGGAACATTACAGATGGATCTCACGTATTCCACCATTCCATTCTTCGGAGGGGAACAAAGGAGGTTATATAGAGAAGCTCAGTTGACCTACATTATTAGTGACGAAGCAAACCCCACCAATCACCCCATCATTGCACTTGACACCGATTTGGGGTCTAGTTTATTGCAGCTCATTGATGCTCCTGAAGACCCTTTCCAAGTCAGAAAGTAGCCCAGTCTTGATTATCCGATTTCTCCTCCAACCCCCTCTATTTGGAAGATGTTTTTCGACGAAGCTTCTTCTAGCGAAGGCATCGGCGCTGGAGTGGTTTTCATATCACCTTGTCAAGAAGCCATATCCTTGTCATACAAGCTGGAATTCGAAACCACCAACAATGTGGCAGAGTATGAAGCTCTTGTTCTGGATATGAGGGCTGCAAAGGAAATGGGAATTAAAGAGATAACAATATTTGGAGATGCTGAGTTGATTATCCAGCAAGTCAGAAATGCTTATCGTGCTAATAATCCCCAGCTCAGAAAATACAGAAATGAAGTATGGGCCCTGATTGATAATTTCTTCTTGGCTTTTAACATTTCTTTCATTCTGAGGGGGGGAAATGCTTCAGCTGATTCTTTAGTTGTCTCAGCTAGTTTTCTCAAAGTTCTTCTGCCGCCTATGGTCAAAAACGATGTTGAAATAAAATATAGGCCCTCTGTACCGGACAATGTCAAGCATTGGAAGGTATTCGAAGATGATCTGGAAATTGAAAAATTTCTCCAATCTGTTGATGAGTTTTCTGCATTGCACATTGATCGGGATCCTGACCCGGAAGGTGACCCTCACCCTGAGGTGTTTTTAAATGAAATTGCTAATCACCAGATTATTCAGCTGCCTAGCAATCACATTCCGAGGGGACTAGTCCCTTTAGAAAGATTGTTCGATGGGAATGATGTGGTAGTAAAGGGTAAGGTTTCAAATGAAGATGCTGATACAACCGAATGCAACATTGGCACACATGAGGAGCCTAGGTTTGTCAAATTATCAAGTAGCCTGACCAATGAACAGAAGATGGAATATACTGAATTATTAAAGGAATTTGATGATGTGTTTGCGTGGACCTACGAAGACCTCAAGACTTATGACACATCTGTCATTAAGCACAAGATCCCACTAAAGGAAGAGGCTAGGCCATTTAGGCAGAATCTAAGACAGATAAATCCCATGTTGCTGCCTGTCATGGAGAAAGAAGTGAAGAAGTTGTTAGAGGCCCAGATCATCATCCCCTTGAGATATTCCGAATGGGTGGCCAATTTGGTCCTGATAAGGAAGAAAAGTGGAGAAATCAGGCTTTGTGTCGATTTCAGGAACCTGAACAGGAGCTCAAAGAAAGACAATTACCCCCTACCTAAGATGGAACACATACTGCAGAGGGTAACTGGTGCATCCAGGATATCCATGATCGATGGGTTTTCTGGCTATAATCAGATATCGGTCATGCCTGAGGACAGGGAAAAGACAACCTTCACCACTCCTTGGGGCACATTCATGTATGCCAAAATGCCATTTGGACTAATGAATGCAGGAGCAACATTTCAGCGAGCCATGGATATAGCTTTCATCAGGGAGAAAGACCAGTTTGTAGTGATCTACCTAGATGACATCACAGTCTTCTCCAGGTCTGATAAAGAACACTGCTATCACTTAAGGAAAGTTTTCTCGAAGTGCCTGAGTTTGGTCTTTCCCTAAATCCCAAGAAATCCTTGTTTGCTATTATGGAAGGCAAGCTATTAGGCCATATAGTGTCAGTAGAAGGAGTGAGAATTGATCCCAGCAGAGTGGAGGCAATTCAAACCTTGTCACTTCCCAGGTCTAAAAAAGAAGTCCAGGCCTTTTTAGGAAAGATCAAATTTCTGAGGAGATTCGTCTCAAATTTTGTTGAACTGGTGAAACACATCACAACCATGCTTAGAAAGGGAAATGAAGTGAAATGGACCGCTAAACCCAGGGAATATTTTTTCCAAATAAAAAGGGCACTAACTGAGGCACCTATGCTGATTAGTCCTGATTATTCCAAACCCTTCCTAGTTTTCTCTTTTGCTTCTTTCGATACGGTAGCAGCGGTGTTATTGCAGAAAAATGAGGAAGGGTTAGAGCAACCCATTTCCTTCTTCAGCAAGGCATTAAGAGATGCAGAGATCAGGTATGAAATCATGGAGAAATAGGCCTATGCCTTGGTGAAAGCTCTCAAAGCTTTCAGAGTCTATGTCTTGCACTCAAAGGTAACCGCATATGTTCCTTTGGATTCTGTGAAGGACATCCTTGTACAACCCGATATAGATGGGAGAAGAGGCAGATGGATCGCTAGAATCCTGGAATTTGACTTGGAGATAAAGCCCACCAAGTTGGTTAAGGGGAAAGGTTTAGCGAAGCTACTGGCTAAATCTAATTGCGAAGCCTTGGGGGTTAGTTTCATCAATACTTGCTCAGGAACTCAGCAAGCTAAGTTGCCCAGCCAACGCTCTCAGGACGGCTTATCATTTGCAAAATGTGCCTAGTATCGTGACATTTTGTACTTTCGGCAGGAGTTGAAGCCCCCGGATGGAATGGGTAAAAGTAAGGCGAGAGATTTAAAGATCAAGGCGGTCATATATTGCCTCGTTGGGAAAGTCTTGTACTAGAGAGCCCCTCTAGGGGTGCCGCTGAGATGTTTGAACCCACCAGAAGCCCAAAAAGTTATGTTTGATTTCCATAGAGGCCTCTGTGGGGGGCATCATTTCTGGAAGACCACAGCTCACAAAATCCTCAGGGTTGGGTATTACTAGCCCACTTTATTCATTGATGTCAGCAGAGAAATCAGGTCCTGCATCAAATGCCAAAAGTTCTCAGGAAAGCAGCAGCTTGGACCACTACCACTAAAGCCTGTAGTGGCTTCAGCACCTTTTCAACAGTGGGGTCTAGACTTATCGAGGAAATCCATCCTCCCTCAAGTGGCCAACACAGATGGATCCTGACTGCAACAGATTATTTCACCAAGTGGATAGAAGTTGTCCCCACCAGAAGTGCATCACACAAAGTAATTATCAGCTTCCTAGAAGATATCATAGCCAGATTTGGCTGTCCTAGCAGGATCGTCACTAATAATGCTACTTCTTTAAAGTTTGAGCCTCTAATTAAGTTTTTTGAGCAGTTCCAGATCTCGCTAATTCACTCCACCCCCTACTATCCCCATAGTAATGGTTTAGTAGAGTCCTCCAACAAAATCCTAATAAGTATCATCAAAAGACTATTGGAGGACAACCAAAGGGCCTGGGATTCAAAGTTGAAATTTGCTCTATGGGCTGATCGAGTGACAACGAAGAAATCCCTGGGCACCTCACCTTTTCAGCTGGTCTATGGAGCAGAGGTGGTTTTTCCCACTCATCTCACCTTACTTGTGGCGAAGTTCTTTCAAGATTATGAAGGAGAGCTGGATCATATGATCATAAGGATTCATCAGATAATGGAAGTACAACAGATTAGGGAACAAGTGAGGGACGCAGCTCGTAGTCATCAGCAGAGGGTCAAACAGGCTTTTGACAGGAAGGTCAGGAAGAACGAACTCGAAATCGAGGATTTGGTACTTAAGTGGGATGCACCCAGACAGGATAAGGGAAAACACAACAAGTTTGACGCCCTCTGGATCGGCCCCTTCAAAATCTTTGAGGTTTTCTCAAACAACACGTATAGGTTGCAAGATTTGGAGGGTGAAGAGGTCTTCAACAACCCAGTAAATGGGCATTTTCTAAAGAAATGTTTTGTTTGAGCCTTAGACGACTCCTTTGTTTGTAAATATTGTCCTTTGGTTCTTTGATCTTTTTATTTTTTCATATTTTCAACTTAGTAAATGACTCCATATCCCAATAGAAAGGCACTAAAGCTGCAGAATGAGTTCTTAGAGCATCATAGGGACGACTCTATCCCCCATGGAGCCTAATGTTAGCAACAATTTTTGTCATGGGCACAAAGTACCCAGGTCTGCAGGTTACATGGGAAGCGCCCAAGCGCAGAGCGAGAGAATCTCTTTTCAGGTTACAAGTCAAGCGAGCGGGCGAAGTTTTGTTGTCAACAGCCGAGATCCACCTATAAAGTTGATCGACTGTCACCGAGATTTCGGGGCTGCCAAGTTTCCTAAGATTTAGCATAAGAGGTAGCACCCATAGTTCAAGACAGATCTAGGTCGTCCGATCCAGTTGGGATAGGTGGCAGCCAGTCGACATTGTGGGGATCGGTGTTTCGAGAGAAAAGGGACCTCCCATTCATTGCAGCTGAAATTGCCGATCGGCGAAATGTCGAGGGAACCTTTGGAGCCGAGCCCACGGTCCTAGCGCCAGGTCACATCAAGTGAGCCTGAGAATCAAGGCAACCCCATTTTAAATAACTAATGTTTCCTCGACCATTCATCTTAAGGATGCGCGGCGCACATCCGTGCCATGTCGGCATTCGGGAGTTCAAGGGGTAAGCGCTCTTCGTCATTTCACATCTCGAAACCCCGAATCCCGAAGTGCCCAAAGCGCCCAGAATCGGGCCCATGGTTTTGGCCCCTGGTCGTAAAGGAGCAGGCCAGAAGGAGGGGCGCTAATGTTTACCATTTGGTAAGACGGGCCCCAAAGCACCGAGAGCGATCTAGTCGTTCATCCCGGAGAAACACATGGTGCGCGATTAGGTTCTTCGCCTTTTCGCCCATCATGATTTCAAAGTGCAAGTAGCAGCTCTTTCATATCCCCGAAGCACGAAGTGTCGAAGATGTCTCGGACCCGGGCCCACATTCTTACCGAATTAGTTTAGAACCATCAAATCAATGGGGGAACGCATGGCGACCGTTAGGCCCTCCCGACATTTCGCCCATCGCGACTTTGAAGAGAGAAGACCTACTCCTTCCTATCCACGAACCCCAAAATGCCGAAAGCACTCTAGAAGATAGGCGTAGGGTCCGACCCATGGTCACTTGAGGGAGTAGAAAGGGTTGTACAAAGGGGGCCAAAAAGCACCGAGTTGAGTTTCATAAGGGGGGCATTTTGTTCTCCAAATGTCGGTTCGACGTGATCTAAATCCTCATACCTGCTTGAAACGAATGAAGAAGAAAGAGGGTGGTTGAAACCTCGCCTCACACATTAATTGCAAGGTATAGATGTCCCGGCTGAAATCCTATCCGAGATTGTCCTCTATACTAGTTCTTTCCGTGGAATCCATGCCGAGTCCTCGACTCACCAGGGAAGCCTGTGCACGCTAATTCAGCATTTAAGGGCTCAGCTACCCCTAGCGCGAGCCATGCAGAATTAAGGTGGCGTATGATCGAGGAGTGCAGGCCAGATTTGATTGAAGAGACTCCTCATCCTGAAAGTCTAGTAGGACTCTGTTGGGCAAGTGTTTTGAGTATATATACTTAGTTTTGATATTTTTCAAGGTATCGATGGTAGAGCGAAGTTCCCGATTGTAAATTTTTAACAGACACTCTAGTTCTTTGGTTATGCATCTGTATGTAAGATTTCTTGTTTAATGACAGACAATTTTCCTACCCCGTCTAAGTTTTCATCACATACTGAGGGAGTTCATGATTGACTGATTGACATGAATTATTGCAATTATGTTATGATAAAGGATTTATTGTGGCATTATTGTATTCTCTGGTTTTTTGCGTTTGAATGTAAGAAGAACTTGCATTTAGATGCCTTCTAATATAGTCTGTTAGAAACCTGATGTTTACGACAGACCTTTGCATCTCTCTGATACAAGTTTTCCCCTTACTCACCCTTACTACAACTCACTGTCTGAAGTTTATCTAAGACCTCACTTACCCATGCATGCCTGGCCTAGTTTTGGAGTTGAAACGATATCGTTTTGAGTTTACTTCCATTCGATCACCCCTTTTATACACAAATCGTGGCATAAACTGATGGGTGTCGGGCTCTACTCCTGCTGCAATCCAGGAGTGACTTCCATCACCAACACCACCTCTCATCACGACCAGCTCCTAAAATTTCACCTCACATGATGGATATGTTAAGTACATCAAGTGTTGTATTTTATTAGTTGTTTTAGATATATTAAATATATCAAATACTGTGTTTTATTGGTTGTTTTATTATTTTAACTTATCTTTATAGTCTTAGTAAATTATTGTGATGTCTCTCTTTCCTTACTAAGGGTTTACTTGATATGTTTTCGCTTGAATTGATTTTTATATATTATATTTTAATTTAATGATGTGAAAATTGATATAAACTTATATTTTGAATAAATATAATTATTAATTTCTTTCCAAGAATAAGAACGTAACTTCATTTCCAAATAAAAAGAAGGTACAATCCTTAAGCATTGAAGAACATCCCAAAAAAATGTTTACGCATGCTCGAGACAAAAAAAAGGACTAGCTAGAGAAGCTTACAGATTCCTTTTCCAATAGAAAAAACAAAAACATAGATCTTCATAGTTCATATATAGTCCAGAGAATGAGACATAAGTCCATCTATGTAAGTGACACAAGGAAATAACATTTCAGTAAAAACACATTCCCTTTTGGAGATCGTCTCCCCATTAGAGAATTCTTTTAGAACCATATGGTTTTTAGCTAGAGATAATGCATCTTTTAATAGAGACTCAACAAGGGTATTAAGTTCCCTATAAACATGCTTGAAGTTGAGTTGACAAAAGAGGTCAAAAATAGATTTCAAGCAGTGACTAAGGGTCAGTGGATCTAGATTTTCTAACTGAAGATCCTCCTTCATCTAGGCAATAGTTAACATTGAGTCACCAAAAACTTGGAGTTTGTATATATTCTGACTCACAATGTATGTAAGAAGTGCAAAAAATGCATGTAACTCACCTTCATTGATCGCACCAGGACCCAGATTTGATTTACTGGTGACATAATGAGAGTCTGAGAGATAGAGAAAAAATCCAAGACCACAGAGTCTACCTGTCCCTTGATATGAACCATCGAAAAAATCCCATGCCATATTTTTTGTTGATGTCCACCTCACCTACTACTCGAGCCTTTTTCGCAATTGAAGAATCATTTTAGCTTGACAACAAGGACATAGTTTGTTGTGAAACCTTAAAGAGAGGGAAATTATTTTCTTCAAAGATACCAACATTTCAGGCTGGCCAAGTACCCCAGGAAACCAATATTCAAAGCTCCTTCAAATTCATACAAGTAAAATACTCTTGAAAACTATCGATCACTGATCATTTTTCCCATAAATGAGCCATTCCCAACTAATGCTCAATCTCCTACTAGACCTGGCGAGTAAAGGGGTATTCCAAGAATAAGTGGGAATTAGTTTCCTCAGAACTCTTACACAAGTAACAAAATCTCGAGCTCTACTTACTCCTAAGCTGCATTCTATCCTAGGTCAACACATGGCCTTTAAGAACAAGTAAAAATAAAAGAATACCTTTCGATGGTCCTTTGAGATTCCATAATTTATGATACCACCATTGATTTTCATGCTCTTCCAAATTCAACATGGCCTAATATCCAAGTTTTGTCGAGTATATACCCCCAGACTTGTAATAGTACCACACTAGCTCATCTTTTGCATCCAATAAGCGCACATGAGCCTCTCTCAATTTTGTTATGTATTGGGTCCAAATTTGGTGCCAATTGGTGTCAATATCCAAGATCACCATTGAAAGCCATCCCTAGCCCCATATTAACGAGCTATCAAAGTCACCAATTTGGTTGAACATACAACAACCAATCTCCTCGAGATAATTCACAAGACCCCCATGAAGAAATATTCATTCACTACAACCTACAATTGCATCTGTCCCAACCCACACTTAAGAGCTCGAGCCAACCTTCTAGGGCAAAAAATGCCTAATTATAGGAAATGCAAGAGTAATGGCCCACCATTGGTTTGATGCATTTTGAGTTGGCTTATGCTTCCTTCAAATCAAATCCAATACTGTATCAAGAGACATGTAGTTGTCAACCAAAATACATCTCCACAGATTATCGCGAGTCAAGAAGACCCACAAGGATTTTGTAGCCAATACTTGACCGAAAAAGAAAGATATCTTTTAATCCCCACCCACCAAAGCTCTTTGGATTTGATAGAATTTATCAATTAGCCAAATGGGAACCCAAGTATTTTGTTCTTCCCTTCCATGGATAGTTAGAAGCACATCTTTTGTATATGGTTAAGGCTTCATTTCGAAATGAGAGCCCATAGATACCAATACACATGTATGGCTTCAATCACAGACTTTATGAGAGTTAACCTCCCCCCTTGAGATATTCACCCGTTGCACCAGAAATTGATCCTCCTTTCAATCCGAGACAATAACCACTTTCAATCAGAAATGTCATAACTATTTGGTTTGAGATTATAACCAAGATACTAAACATCATCCCCCATATCGTGGGAAGGGAAGTTGAAAAGATTTGACATGAGATGTGGGGTATCCTCATCTATGTGCGGGAAAAAAATAGAAGACTTGTTGACATTTATAACCATACTTGTAGCATCACAAAAGAGCTCTAGAATATCTTTTAAAATCCCATCTTTTGTTGCACACAAAAACAACAGATTAGTACATCATCCACAAACAAAAAGTGAGTTAAGTGTTCATGTCTTCCCAATCTTATCCCTTGGAAATTATTCACCCTTTTATCTTTAACAAGAGCTCAACTAAGGCCATCAACGACTACTAAGAAAAGGTAAGGCGACAGTGGGCACCCTTGTCGTAAACCCCTAGTAAACTTAAATAAAGGTGAACCCAATCTATTTATTAACACACCAAATGAGATCAATGACACACAATACATTATCCATTTGACCAAGGGAAGATCAAAACCAATAGGTAGAAGCAATTCTATTTTGATAATCAAGATATAGTGCTTTTGGGTTTTGATAGAATGCAGTCCTTCTGACACTAAATCAATGGAAAGCTGCACCTACATTATTTACCCTTTTATTAGATAACTTGCCTTCCTTGCCCTCCTACCTAAGCGCTTCACACCTTCCTTATTTTCTTATGTGACTATTAACTACAGGAATCGTGACCACAACCCACCTGGAATGGAAGGATTCCTTCTTGAACGCAATGGGGAAGGGGATCAATAGCCTAGACATCCGGGTCAGCCAAGCATTAGCCATTATATATATATACATATGTTAGTTAAGCGTTAGCCACCCTCCCAACCAAGGATCCATACTTGGGTATGAGCCAAGCCAACAACCTCATTATTAAACATTAGTAGTACGTGAGAGGAATGTGAAGCCTGGAAGAATTGGGTTGGAGAATATTACCTTTCATACTCTAACAATAAAGAGTTATAAGTACTTTCCAGTTGAAGGGAATCTTATAAAGGAGGGTTTGGGTAGTTCCCGACCTCATCGCACGGAGGATAGAATCATATTTATTATAATGGAAGGATTAGAGTCTTAAGTGAAGAGATTAATCATAGTAGGCGAACAAAATCATCCATCATAGTGCTTGCTGCTAGCCAATAACTACTTCCTTATGACGAGCAACTACTGGAGAGCTACCGTTCGGTCACATACAAAGCAGCCAGTGGATCAACACAACTTTCTTACCGCAACCATTGGAGAGGAGGACCTTCCTTTTCCCCACCCAAGCTACTTCTTTCTATCGTAACAACCAATTAGCTACTTCTCTCGTCACACTTATTTGTGTCCCTATCCATCCAACAACCCCCTACAGGTTGTGTCTCTATTTTATGTATCCATCTGGCATTGAGAGAGTCAGTTCCTTCCTTCGAGCGTACAATAAATTATTAGAGGTTCTCTATCTCTTTCTCCTTCCTTCCAAATGATCATAGGAACCAGCAAGCTCATTAATATGACCTTAGACGCAGTAATATCCTTAATATCCTTCCTTCCTTACTAAATATATTCCCTCACCCTTGTCTTCACACTAGTGATAGCGAGTCAATCAAGCTCATTCCTCCCAAGTGTAGAGAAATAAGTTCCTATTGCTCCCAAGAGAGAGAGCACAACCAGTAGAGCAACTACTGGATTTGAAGGGATAAAATAAAGCTATAGATAGTCCACCATTCTCCTTTGAACGATCATCTAAGTGAAAGGGTGCTTCCCCCCCTAAATAAGCTCGGCAATATCGGTAATAAACAGGCTTTCAATAGGGCTTTCAACTGACTGGGTAAGACCTGAAATCTGCATATCTAATCTATTGTACGTCTATGTTAGAATAGTGCATTGACGAGGTGACTGGCTTGCTTACTTGAAGAAAGGCATTAATTTGGCGCTTCAATACTCTGTGGCGGCACAACCATGGATTATGGATGACTGGCTAAATGGTCACAACCATGGATGTCTGATGGTGGCATTTGTTCTTTATAAATAGTGAATAGGACAGGCATGAGAGCTGACCCGACTAGGCATGAGAGAAAACAAGAAGTTGGGCAAGGTTAGGTAAGAAAACATAATGCAAAGTTAGGCAAGGTTAGGCAAGAACAACTGAAGGATGGGAAATAATCGTACCACACATTACCGCACATGAACTTCCCTCTCAATGACCTTCCTTCCCTCGACCTTCCGAAGAATGAAGATAGGCATGCCAGAGATAAGGAAGTGCAATACCAAGGAATAGCCAGAGCGTGGTACCAAAAGAAGATGAAGATCCAAAAGTGGGTCATCCCGGATCGGATAGAGACCTCCATATATTATATCAAGCCTTCCTTCCTATATAGAAAGTGGTCTGCCTATATTCATTCTTAGACTTGCCTATATCTTAGGGACCTAAGGAACCAGTTACTAAGGTGGGTGGGATAAAGGTAACCTTTCGTCCCCATTTTGTTAAGAGTGTTCGAGTGGTTGTAAGTGCGGGACGTAAGCAGTAACTGATAGGCTATCTGTTAAACAACCTCTACTACTCATAGGTGCTCTCATCAATCTGGTTCAATGCCTTCCCTGGTTAGGTTACTGCCTAGATTTTATCTCTTTACAATTATCTTGCTTTAGCATACTGCATCTCACCCCCATTACACATTTTGTTCTCTTTACCATTACCCCATTCCCCGTTCCATCTCTTGGGCTAGTTGACCATGCCATATTTCTGTACTTAATTTACCACTTAAAGGCCAGGTTCATTTGCACTCTCTATCATCTGGAGATGCCACCTTCTATTACTTCATTTCCCATATTATTGGGCCAGGTTCAGGAAGTGGTTATGCATGTATATAATACATTGATATGATGCAGCAGGCAGGTGCGAAGCAAGTGGCTTAGGAAACTAAGAAAGCGTAGATGCAGTAAGCATTGGAGTGAGGCAAGAGAGAGCTTCGAGGGTGTAACGCGAAATAAACTAATCATGCAGGACAAAGAGCTACTTTTCTATTTTTCTCGTATAAGCCAACCAACTAACACTGAACAACCAATATGGATACACCGCTAGCACCAACCTTCTTGGGCATATCACTTGCATGCCTTTTTGTTACATAGATTTGCCTTACCCTCCAGTTAAAGTCCTTACGCTCCTCACCAAGGATAAGGCATGTTCTCTACCCTCTTACTATACCTCCACCTATACCCTCTAGCTCCATGGCCCTCCACTTCGACCCTCTAGTCTCTAGAACCTCGCCCCTCTCCCTAGGGTCTTCGCAACTTAGGAAGCCAAACCAAGTCTGATAGGTCACAA
>SNQJ01S1783786.1:77386-88477 GCA_010110895.2 Picea sitchensis | reverse complement strand
GTTTGACGGGTAAAGGCCAAATAAGAAGTGGTATAGTTGTGGTGGTAGTGGTGGTAAGTGCTGGGTAAGGATCTGAGCCTGGCTTTACTTATATGGATAGATAGGGCTCCGGAACCTGATACAAGCACTCGAGTAGCCTGAGCCAAACATATAAATATATATAAGGGGCTTACGGCCAAGGGGGAGCCTGCTGGATAAACCTTCAACGACATCAACAGCTGCTTATGCTTATGTCTTTGTGCTTCTGGTTATGCTCAGGCAAACCGGGAAGAAAGAAATCACCCTCCCTCCTGCCTTCTTTCAGTGCTTGAGTTACCCGCCTCATTAACTGCAGTGTGATAATAGTGGCTTCTCCGCTTCTCCGTTTATCCTTCTCCGTAACTAACAGCAGAACGTAGATCCTACTCTGAGAGGTTGTACTCTGAGAGGTTCCACCTGCTGAATCCAATCCCAATCCGAATAAGAATCCGTGCATCCTTACCAACGAATGTTGCACTGGAATTGGAGCACTACTATAGATAGTAAGTATAGGTAGATCTAATTGTATGTAGTTGCCTACATCCATCATTCTCAGGATGGATTCATTCGTCGGCTTGGATTACCCTAATTATTCGGGTCCTCACCTCCTATTATTAATGTTAACACTCTCCTCCATAAGGCCATTCCCCTTAGCTAGTTGATCTATAACTCCCCCACCCCAATATAGGATACATGTATTGGCGCTATTTGCCCTAAGATGCTCGACCAACGCCCATGCCCCTCAAAGCCAATTTCATCAATATATTATGATATATTTCATTATGCTTTCATTGATGGCGGCCCTCGTAACCTCGGTCGAGTCCCTACCGGGCCTCTCCTTTATGGTCGAGTCTGCTTGCGCATCGTTGCTCAATATTTCAAACCTCCGCCACGGTAAATAGGGAGCTACCTGCCTTTCCACTGACTCCTCGTTCCTCTGCCTTTGCTTTCATTGCTACAGATCTTCCCTTCTCAATGCAGCTAACCGGCACACATGCTAACAGTGGGCCTTCGGACTCCACTGACTTAGCTTGCTTCCTTTCTTTCTTTTGGAGCCAGCAGTCAAGATCCTGTTTCCCGGGCCGATGCACTATCCTTCCTAAAGGGCTTTCTTTCCGCTTTCATCAATTCGATCTCGTTGCATGCTTGATTCCTTTCTATCTGCTGTTAGGCCCCCTTGCCGGGGTGGGCTGGCAAGCAATCTTATTAACGGGCGGAGGGGAACGGGACCGACTGTTAGGTACAGCATTCAAGCAAGCAAGCTAGGCTCATACAAATAGGAATGCCTTGTCAGTGTGGACCCGACCGGTGGAGCTTGGAGCCGAAGGAGGCCTCTTCAGAATCGACCTGCCTCAGAGAAAGGGCTTTCAAAGCTCCCGCTTTCAAGGGCTGGCCCGGGTTCAATGGCTGAAGGTGATGGTAGAAATAGGAATGGATACACGAGTATACCCTTTACGGGGAGTTGATTCGCTTTCGTCCCTGGTTCCATCAGGTGTAGAGTTTATAATCTTATTCCGTTGCTACATAAGAGATCGATTGGTAATTAGAAGCTTTTGAAGCAGCATTCCAAGCAGAGGAGAAGGCACTCGAGGGAATATCCTGATCAAGGGAGGCTGCGTTCACCGGTAGCTCTCCTTCGGAAAGGAAGCTGCATCCAGATATCCGCCCGGATCTTATACACAGATTACCATAACCCGTTGAGGAAAAGAATATTAGTGCAGTTCTTTCGCATTCTTTCTGCCTATCTGTGCTAAGGGGTGCATTCGTTCTTCTCTTTCGCATTCTTTCTGCCTATCTGTCCTTCTGCCTATCTGTAAGACAAGAACTCCTGCTTGGAGAAATCTGGGCACGGATCTGGTCCTACCTTTTGAGGGAGAATTCCCTGAGTTCCTATTGAGCCTTGGCCGTGAGTTACTATACTGTTCTGTCCGAGAAGGTGCCGTTCGTTACTATACTGTTCGGTCCTGTTCGGTCCCTTTTTCTAGGGCCTGTTCGGTCCTGTTCTGTACTGTACTGTTATGTACTATTCCGGTCGGTACGTTGTTTGAGTAGTTGGGTGATTACACATGTGTACTATTATTTATTGGGTGATCATACAGTGAGTCACGCTATTACAAACCTCAATATAGAGGAAATAAGAAACAACAAATCATGATTCAATACAAACATGGTGCATGGTTGCTTAGATGTTCTAGGACGGATTTGCTGTCTCAAAATACCCGTGTGATTGAATTCTGGTCTTCCTGGTTGTTAAGTCTGTTCTGGTTGTTAAGTCTGAATCTAGTTGTGAGATGACTGCTCCCGAGGTTGCCGATCAAGCCCCCGCTCCCGAGGTGTCCGATCAAGCCCCCGACGATAACAAAGCCACTGCACCCGAGGTGTCCGCCCCCCCCTTGCCTGGAACTCTAATGCTGCCCCTGGATCATACCCTTACTCTCCGAAATGGAATCCCCTAGCCTCCCTGCTACTAAACAATAAAGCTCCTGAAGGGTTGGATAGTACTTTAGATCGGCAGCATCTGACCAACTTGCAAGAAGACATAGGCAGCATCTGACCAACTTGCAAGAAGACATAGAAAAGCTTACCTTAGCAAGCAAAGCAGACATCTCTTCGATCTATCATACAGTGCCCTCTTTGATAACCCTATTCATGGATTCGAAAGAACCCACAGCCCAGCTAATGAATAGGAGAATATCCCTGGATGATCGCATCTTGATCAACCATTTAGGAGAGTACACCATCGAATGTCTTATCATCCATACCCTTGCTAACATGATACACAACCAAGAAAGCTCGACTATCTTACTGCGACTAGCCACATTGATTGAGCAGATAGAATTTGCAGTCCGCTATCATACCTTTTGGACCTACAAAGATGTGGTACGCGAACCCAAAGAAAGAACTACCCCAGAGTATCAAAGCATTGGCACAGCACTTGCAACCTTTCTCTTCGATCGCAAGCTCATTGATACATGGCATAATGACTCAGAGGATGGGGCTTTAAGCCTAATCACTGAAGCTGACTATCGGCGCCGCAAGGAACCCATTTTAGTCTATCCACTCTTTGATATCAACAAGCTGCCAACCAAGCTCAATCTCCCCATGCTTGTCCCTCCCATATCATGGCATTACAATAATGCTTCTGGCAGTCAATCTGATAACCCTTTCTCTAAAGTAACCAAAGATTTGACTAGTACTTACCCTCATAAGTACCTTACATCCGGCCAGGGTTCGTACCTCACCCCCTCTTTCCCAAATTCTGTATCATTAGGAGACCTAAATGGAGGGTATTTAACAGATCCTAAGGCATCAATGTATAAACGATATACCATGGAGGTCTCTCAACCTTCCCTAGCTCAATTTAATCTAGAAATCACCAATCCTGAGGAGCTCTTAATGGTACTCAATCACTTGCAAAATGAGCCTTTTATGGTAAACGAGGACCATCTGGCTTATATTAACGACAATAGAGTGGAGTTAGTCAATGCTGGTTTACTTCTTCCTTATGAGCTCAGTCGTTGTAGTCTTTCTACTCTCCGAGCCAGCTTACGCAAAGCTTACGAAGTCAATGCTGGTTTACTTCTTCCTTATGAGCTCAGTCGTTGTAGTCTTTCTACTCTCCGAGCCAGCTTACGCAAAGCTTACGACAAGAATCAAGAAGTAAAGTCTGTGACAACCTTCCAGACTCTATTATCTACTCTATCCAAGCATCTGAGTCAAGCATATCAGCAGGATCAGATCTTGACCATCGCTACGCTGTTTAAAGGGTATACTCTCTATTTACCTGCTTTTATGGACTTTCGTGGGAGAATCTACCACCGATCAAAAGATCTCCACGGCAATGATTTAACACGTTCATTGCTCCTCTTTGCCACTAGCTATATTCCTAAGTACTCTACGGATGATTACAGCTTTCCACATTTAGATGAAGAGGAGGAGGTTCAAAGAAGCCAGTCAACTACTACTCCTAATAAGGAAGAGACTAAAGCTACAAAGCATCACTTAGATGCTAAAGGAATCATAGAGGTTCTATTAAAGCAAGCTGCATGTAATTACAAGAGGTGGTCGAATATGGATGCTGCATTGACTTGGATGAAAAGCAAGTTGGTAGACTTCAAGTCTGCTGATCAGAAAACTAGTAAGGATCGTGATAGAAGCTATTTAGAGAAACCTTATCTAAGCTCATCAGATCTAGACCAACCAGAAAACAAAGAAGATATCCTCTTCTTAGGCTCAGACCAGCCCGAGACAGTCTCAGTAAGCTCGACTCAACAGCATATCTTAGAGCTAGTCAAAGGAGCCAGACAGCCTTTTCTCTTCCTATCTTTCTTGAGGCCTTTGATGATTGGAGGTAGCTTACTGGCACATCGCACAGCTTGTATTCCGATCTATCAAGATGCTTCAGCTTCAGCTTATCAGCTCTTAGCCTACTTCACTCTCAATGAGAAGATTGCTACTCGTACTAATCTGATTCGAGGGCTTACCCTTAATAAAGAAAGCTTCACTGAGGGCTCCAATGACATTCAAGATATCTATGAGTATTATAAGGATGGCTTTAAAAGATATCTCTATCACAAGCTTAATCAAGAAATGTATAATCTAATCGAGCCCAATTTAACTCGTAAGTTAGTCAAATCCATCTTTATGCCCATGATCTATGGAAAGTCTATGTTTAGCGTGGGTGTATCGATCAAGGAAGAGAGTTCTCTGGGTCAGATATTTCCTAAAAAGGACTGCATCCATCTAGCTAAGGACATTAAGAATTATTGGTCTCAAGATAACCAAATTGGCTATCTGTTAATGAAATTACTTTCTAATATAGGATGGCTATGCTCTATACAAAACAAGAAACTATTCTATTCAAACAAGTATTATCGTACGATTCAAGATTACAAGAAAAGCGAGGTACGAAATAAGGAGCAAAGGCTGGGAATCAATGCTAGTAATTGCTTCCCTCTGGTTGTTGAGGAGCGTTCATCAATATCGCTTCCTTGTCGTGGATGGTCACCGAACTATATTCTCAAGCCTGGTCAGGTAACAAGGCAAGTTCCTTTAGCTCCTATACTTCCTCTGGTATAGTTACTTAGCCTCCTCCTCCCTAGTCGAGGTAAAGTTGTCTACTGGATGGTGGTAACAGCTCCGACGAAGGCCTCCAATGAGCGGAGCAACTGATACCCTCCAGTGGTAATCTCAGTCCAGTGGTAATCTCAGTTCACTCCTTTCAGTTTATAAAATCCAATCCAATATCAATCAATGGAGAAAGCATCTTCCCATTGACCTATGCAAAAGAAAGTCTATTCCCAAGGCATTAAGGTCATTAAGTCATAGCTTATTTAGTCAGAAGTCAAGCTTACGCACCTCTTCCTGAAGGCGAGTCAGAAGGCAAGGGTAAAAGGTAAAAGCTATCTTCCTATTATACTTCAGGTTACAGGCTTCTGTAGATAGGTTCAAGGCTTCTTTCTGTAGAAAGGCTTAAAGGTTCCAAGGTGAAAGGCCCCCCAAAGGCTTAAAGGTTCCAAGGTGAAAGGCCCCCCTCTTACCGCTGACATCTGCCTGCTGGCAAAGCAAGGTTGAAGTATCATTGAAAAAAAGATCTCCTCACCTCGCGGAATACTGGCTCTGGTATAGTTACTTATCCAGCTCCAACAAACATCTCCTCACCTCGCTGTTAGCTAGATTTATGACGGGCTTATATCGACCTTTCAAACTTACCGCTGACATCTGCCTGCTGATACAACTTGCTGCCTTGCCGAAGGTAGGTCTCTTGCTTACTTACGCTATCAATACCTAGGGATCGAACAATTCAAGGATACAGTCATGCCTACCTGCCTTCTCTCTTGCTTTCTGCTTGCTGGCTTTACGAATAACCCACCGAACAATAGAGATATATCCCCCCTCTCCCAAGGGCCTTACCAACTGATGAAGGAGGGTTTTTCCCCCCTTTCCATGCCCGAGAAGAGCTTTGGGAGTTCACTTCAAGATCGCCGAGCAAGGGATTATGCGCAGTTAACAACGGCTATGTGCATGGGACCTGGGCTATGTGCAGTGAATGAACAGTTTGTTTCTTTCCATCGATCCGACCAGCTTAATGTAACTCCCATCCAAAAGATTGCATTTGACCCGGAACTATCCTAAACGATCTTTAGTTCACTCCCGACTCCAGCTTGCCTTCCTTCCTATCTTTCCTAAACGATCTTTTAACTGCTTTCTGTTTCTGGCCGGCTAGCTGTGCCACTCTCCTTTCACTATAGTGAAGGTGACCGAATAGAACTATTAGTAGTAGCGCCTCTTCCGAACAATCCAACATCTTTCTTTGATGGCAAGCCGCCAAACTAATTTATATTCTCTCTTGCCCGGTGAAACTACCTCCACTCCCTTAGAATAAGTCGTCGCCCCAGGCCTTTTAACTGCTTTCTGTTTCTGGCACGAGAATGCTCTTTGGCACTCCTTCCTACGCTCACAGACAGTAAAGGGGTGGGCTAGCTCACTCTACTATAACTACCTTCCTTATCTATTCCAGGTAGGCAGCATGCATGAAGTAAGAAGCTAGTAACTAAGGCTTAGTCTACTAGAGTAAGAGAGTCAAGTAAAGCCAGTAAGGTCCTGATCTTACCGGGTTAATTATAAGGGGGGAAAACCTTGCACGGCGACCACTAGCTCCGGACCTTCCTTCCTTCTCACAAATATTGTGGCGGACGGCGTATCAATAATGGCAATGGCATCTTACTTACTATAGGTAGGTAGGTAGGCGTAGATTATAATTCCTTTCTTTTCTGGCGGGCCTGATGTAAGCACTCTCACGCTGAATAGGGAGGGGCCACTGCATGCAGAGTGGAGCTATCCCACGCCTCTACCGGAATAGGGTATGCATGCTCATAAGTCAACAAGCCCTATGTGCGCTATCGGCAGGCAGAGGAATGCCACTGCACACGAACGAATGCGAGGTGGAGCAAAGACTCAAGTAAGAAGTGAGCTAATGAGGAAGAAGTATATCTAACGAGCTCCCTCCGCTACTCACAATAGCTATAGGAGCGAAGCCACCGCTAGTGAATAGCCAGTGCACAGACTGCCTGCTGTGGTAACTCGGGAGCGAAGACTTCCGGTGGGCAGATAAACCTACTAGTTAGGAATAAGTGCACAGGCTAATGCAATAGCTAGTGAAGGGCACAAGCGAATGGCACCACTAAGGAACACATCACCAGCCGAGACTCCCTTTTACTTGAACGTCGAAGCTAACGAGCCACCGAACGAATGAACTACACCTCTAACGAACGAGGATGGCCTGAGGACGTTAGGGAGTGCCAATCACTACTAGCTAGCTTTATGACTTGAAGGACACTAGCGACTCCCTCTAATCCACTAAAGAACGAATGAACAAGGCCTCTAGATATAGGGTAGATTAGCCGCCCCTATCTTTTGCTTGCCCTAGTTCATATTGAGTGGAAGAAATAAGTTAACTAACAACGCGGATCTCTACCGAGCTCTCTCTGACCGCTAACGAATGACCGCTATCGGCAGAGGCTACTGACAGGCAGATAATAAGGAAGAAGAGGTATGGCACTAGATCGGAACTTACACCCTGGTCACAGCCTACAGCATAGATAGCTTTACCTTATAAATTCTTCTTTATTGAGACCACTATGAGCTAACAATACACTAGCTGCTATTTGTACGGCCGAGCCAACCAGAAACAGAAAGCAATGAAAAAAACCTACTCTTTTGCTTGCCCTCCCACCTCACTGAGGCAGGCAGCTGATGGTACTGGATCAAGAGCTTATACACGTGCTTAAACTCCCAGCATAAAGGGGATCTTACTATGCGAGCTGACTAACCGCACCCAAGGCTTTGTATCTATTAGATCTATGATTGAGGCCCTACATAAAGGGGAATAGGGGGGGGGTGGGGAGACGTTGAGGAATTGCACTGCAGCTCGCTCCTGAGCAAGAGGAAATCCCCCAAATCCCCCTTAGCAAAGCTGTCCAAAGAATTATAATTCTATAGTCCCTAAAAAGCTTTCCTGCAATAGAATAGGCCCGTCAAAGCTCTCTCTAAGTTGAGGTCATTGAGCCCTTCTAAGATCGTCTGGCTGTAGTTCCTACCTTGACTGATTCTAAACTGAACCATGAGTCCCTCCCTTACGGTGGGAATAAGCACCTAGTCAAGGAAAGGACTAGAATAAGATCGCTCAAGCAATCTCACCGCCCACTAATGCTTCTCTCAAGAGCTCCCCCTCCCACGAATGATATCCTTCCTACCGCCCTCCGTTCATTAATGCTTCTCCCGCCAAGCTGTCCTTCCGCTAGCTGCTTTTGAACCACTCATGCTGCTACTCCCACTAATGCTATCCACTGCCTACCTCTTTATAAAAAGAAAAGAACTAGCTCACCGAATATAGGTCTTCGACCCTTACAACTAATTACACCATATAAACAATCTTCCTACTTATATGAACTTATTCTAAAACTGACCTGTAAAGCAGTGGAAATAGAAAGATATGCTATCTTTCTATTTTTTGACATTTATTACTGTAAAAAAAAGAAAAGAACTAGCTCACCGAATATAGGTCTTCGACCCTTACAACTAATTACACCATATAAACAATCTTCCTACTTATATGAACTTATTCTAAAACTGACCTGTAAAGCAGTGGAAATAGAAAGATAGCATATCTACTTTATTTTGACATTTATTACTGTAAAATGGGTCACAGTGGAAGACACCTTGAAAGCACCTTCTCGCGCTTTCTTTGATATAAATTCATTCAATAAATATATCCCTTTTACCTATTCCTAGGGCTCTTTCTCTCTAGCTGGAAGACTTGCTCCTTTTTCTTTCCACTCGCCTTAGGCCTCAGGCGAGCACGAACCACGCTGCTTTTCCTACTATTGGTCTAGGAAAGACCTATCAAACTTTCAGTATCTCGCGATTCGTGTGATAGATCTTGCTATGGCTAGCTAAGTGAGCTATGGATGCTATGCTGGGGAGTGAGTCTGCGCTGGCTCGGGTGGCTAGGCAACTGGTAGTCATAAGGCAGCTCAGGTTAGCTTCTGGGCTAGCCTGCGGCAAGGGGTAGCGCGCGCATCCTGCAGCGACCTTTTCTTTGTAGGTAGCTCCTTTCGGGCAGCAAGTGATCAAGGCGAGGCTGGCCTGGGGCGACGACTTATTCTAAGGGAGGGAAGGCTAGCTTGCTGGCATAGGATACCTAGCTAAAAAGGAGTAGACCTAGACCTTTTCTTTGTAGGTAGCTCCTTCCTTCGTAGTAATAAAAGCAAGCCCATCCTTATCACTTGCTTCGCTCCCAGTTTCCACCATGTTGCTAATCAATTGAAAGGCTCGCAGCCCTTCGTAGCCTGCCTAGGTCGCCTCATCCCGTCCGGACCAAGTGTGATGATGACTTTTACTTGATTGATTGATCTTTTCAGTATTGTACAACATTGAGCTGTCCTTAGTACGATATCGCTGAAACATCACAACGATAGGAGGAACCGGGCCTTTTTTTTGCTATATATCTTTTTTTGCTATATAGAGTCAGGCTAAGCGCGCAGAGAGATAGAGAAGGCAGAGAGTGTGAAGTTCCACTTTAGCTTGCTCTCATGTGCCAACACTGCCCTTACACGGAGACTAGGAGAGAGAGTGGGGCCGTCCCAGACTCACGCCTATTGTCAGAAGCTTCATGAAGCTAGTACGCAGGCCTTCTGGAGTAGACCTCAGTCCATTTAAGATGGTACAGGCCCACCAACGTAGCTGCACAGCTGGAACCTATAAGAAGGTCGCTAAGATACTCTCTTAAGATTTGAACAACAAACACATGGGTTGCCCCGAAGCCAGTCCTCTCGTACTAGGCCGTGTCCCTCTCCGTTCGCATTCCCATGGTAGATAGGAACCGAACTGTCTCACGACGTTCTAAACCCTTTTTTTTGCTATATGAAGTCTAGGCTAGCGCGCGCGAGAGAGATAGAGAGAGCAGAGAGAATCATGAAGTTCCACTTTGGCTGCTCTCCGTAGCTTACCCTTACGGAAGACTAGGAGAGAGAGAGTGAGGCCGTCGAACTCGCCTATTGTCGAAGCTTTTCATAAAAGCTAGTACGCGAACGCTTCACAAGGTAGACTATAAGATAGTCAGTAAGATGGCTTTGAAGCCCCACCAACGTAGCTGCACAGCTGGAACCTATAAGAAGGTCGCTAAGATACTCTCTTAAGATTTGAACAACAAACACATGGGTTGGCCCCGAAGCCAGTCCTCTCGTACTAGGCCGTGTACCTCTCCGTTCGCATTCCCATGGTAGATAGGAACCGAACTGTCTCACGACGTTCTAAACCCAACTCACGTACCACTGATAGAATCGGCGAACAACCGAACCCTTGGGACCGTCTTCAACCCCAGGATGTGATGAGTCGACATCGAGGTGCCAAACGATTCCGTCGATGAGAGCTCTGGGGATGCATCAGCCTGTTATCCCCAGCGTACCTTTGATCCGTTTCGCGAGCCCACCCCCAACTATACATAGTAGTGCCCGGTTCCCTCTGGCCGACAAGGGCGCCGTATAAACAAAGAGCCAGATAGTCCCTGCTCGCCTCGTTCCAGCTTGCAGTCAGGCGAGAATCGACATGGACCCGTTTATACTCCTTCTATTTGCGCACCACCCGTTTCGGTTTTGTAGGCCTCCGCCCCAGATAAACTACCTAAACTCGAAATGGGTCGCTCGTGCTTCGCCCAGTTCGAAATCTATGTTGTAACACTCAATCTATGTTTTTGGACCGTGAAAACAAGATCGGTGGTGTCTCAATCAAAAGAGAGCAGCAGGTTTAGCGAATGCCTTAGAAAGCGTGTTCAGCTCGGGGAGAGGCGCATATGCCCATATCACTATTGATAGCCACAATCGAACGTGGAGATTCGCACTTCGAACTTACATAGTTAAGGTGCATGGGGTCTTACCGTCCGGCCATGGGAAAGCGGCATCTGAACCAACCTTGCAATTTCACCCGATTCCCTGTAGGAGACAGCTTGGCAGTCGTGACACCATTCGTGCAGGTCGATACTTATGCGACAAGGAATTTCGCTACCTTCGGACA
>SNQJ01S1783786.1:20742-47032 GCA_010110895.2 Picea sitchensis | reverse complement strand
CCCCCCTACTTATGGGTAATAGATGTCGATGATTACTTGATAGGTGAAAGGGAGAACTTAAAGGGAGAGAGATCTTATCCCTCTCTCCCCTCAGGGACCTGGAACTGAGCAATATCTTGATTGAATCTAAGTAAACCCTCCATCTCCTTATCAACGAATAAGAAGCCCACCCAGATATAGTACTTTTCACCCGCGAAAAAGAAAGAATGACCAATAGATAGAGTGTTTAGATAGATATATTTAGTGTTTATATATATATATATATTTAGTGTTTAGATAGAGAGAATTTATGCAATTGAGAAGTCTTCAGAATTGAATAAAGGACAATTACCTATATAATATAAAGAAAAAGAAAGATTCATATTCTTTTATTTTTTATATCTCTAGAACATATGTAGTAATCAGTCTCGAAGGAGAACAGAGTGTTTTGAGGCTGTGGGAAGAGAGCGCCCCAAAAGACGTCGGCCCCCCGCTCCTAGTACCACTAATAAATTATGCTCCCTTCGTAGTTTTTGAAGATGGATCCAAGACTCTCACACCCAAAAGGAAGGCATAGCGCCGGTCCCTTCACTGTGGTAGTAGTTAAATCCAAGGAAACCATACGATACGAGTTACCAACCCCTTTGTTGTTCGGAAGGAGTTGGCTAGAGATACATATGCCTAGGGAGATCACGGATTGAGATAATAATACCTAGTCAGTATTTAAATAGACTCTGAATAGACCTAGGTAAGTCTTTCTTTTCAGAGACTCTTAATATACGAAGTATAACTCGGTAAGTCTTTCATTTTCTCAGAATGAAATATGTTCCAAAGCAATAGGATTTTGTACATCTATTGCAATTAGCTATCCTGGCATAGGATCTTGTACATCTATCTATGCCTTCTCTGTCCCTTCTCTCTACTATACGGAAACAGATCCCTTACCGATACCTATACTATCCCTTCTCTCTCTACTACCTATCCTAACCGATACCTACTGCTATACTGGGCCGCCTTTCCTTACCTATACTAATATAGCTAGATAGATATCGATATCTATTAGATAGCGATACATATATCCTTATAAGCTTACCACTATTTCTTTCTTATGTGAATACGGATGCATCTGCTGGCATGCCCAAGACGTCATGACATAGAGGCCAGTCAATGAACGGAGTGAGCGACAAGGCCCTTACGATCTTGCCACGGAGAAACTAGCTGCTCTCTATATATTGAAGGTGGGAATAGCAACAACTATGACTTCGATGGATCATTGCAGGTATCCCTCGGCAAGTCCAATGTATGTCTATTTAACTGAATTCTTTTTGAGAAGTGGCCTTTTCAAACCTAACCCTAAGCTTGACTTACATTTACACTAAGCAGACAGCCAATAAATCAAAGGGCACGTACTAATCTCCACCTAAGAAAGAGACAGAGGAGCATGCTCACTACATCTACATCTTTTATTCTCGCATGTCAGTCAGGCCTTACCTACCCCTGACCGGACACCACACACACGCGCAAGAATTTGGCATAGCTAGATGCACAGATAGCTACCCAGGTATAGATACCTATCCTGACGACACCTATCCTGACGACATAGACTACTACGACTATCTATAGACTGATTCTCATTTCTCTATTTAATTCATCTACAGATAGACATACTTATAGGAGGTTTGCTCTTGTTCCTCCTTTTCCTTTTCTTGTTCCTCCTTTTCCTGTTCCTCCTATTCTTCCAGGATCAGGATTTGGTCATTATATTTGAGGACTTCTTTTCCTTAATTTCCAGAGGGTTATGGTGTTCTCACTAATGAGTTTCGGGTTGTTCTTCCCCCCTGACCCTGAAAACTCACCAGATAAAAACTTATTAATTATATATATAGAATTTGCTCCGCCTCATCCTCACCTCAGGAAGCTCGACAAGGCGACCTTTTCGGTTCCATTCGTGGTCTGGCAACATCACATTGTGGCTGAAGCCCAAGGTAAAGGCAGCTCCAGGGGCCAGGCCACCAGCTCTGCATTTGGGTTTCAATGTGAAAATGGATGGTTAATAAGTTCCCCCGTTCCGGTTGTGAAAATGGATGGTTAATAAGTTCCCCCGTTCCGGTTTTCCCTACTGAATTGGCCTATTTTTATATGGTGTGAACCCATGATTGATGAGGTTGGTTTCAGGCATGATTGATCAGGTATCGGCCCTCGATATTCATTCCATGCGGTTTCCACCGTGTTTCCATGCTGTGATGATCGTGTAATTTCTGATGTCTCTAATGGTAATTCACCTAGGGAGTTTAAGAGAAATATTCCATGATGCACCCTTCGTAATGAGTATGGATTAACAGATAAAGAAGCAAGGGTAATCCCAAGCGGTAACGTGAGTAAACATGGTATCGGTGGGTAAGTCAAATATTAGTGATAGGAGAAGCAGTGATTCTGAGTAAATGATGTAAGTGATGTATGAGTAAATGATGGCATGTAATCCCTGCATGTCTCTGAATTAAGTGATCTGTGATTCGATGGTAATAGAGTGATATGTGATAAGATGGATAGCCTCCCTGTTGTTTGGTTGTTTCATTGAATGAAGAAATAGGTTGGTTGGGTTGGCTTGTTTATGGCTTGGGTTCCTTGTGTCGTGTCAAATGTATGGGTTTGTGTTTTGTGGGTTTCGTGCTTAGCTTAAATAGAAAAAGAAATAGGAGTCCCACGCATTAAGGTGAGAAATAGGAGTCCCACCGATCCTTGCAAGCCAATCTAATAAAAAATAGAAATAGCAGTTATTTAGGTTAATTAGAGGCCTGGTATCCTTCCCCAGGGTTGAGCAAGCCAGTCCAATAAAAATAATAATAGCAGTTGTAGTAGTAGTTCCAGTTCTAGGAGTAGTAAGCATGAAGAAGCCAACTATCTAGGAGTCCTCTATCAGTCCAAGAAAGAAAGAAATAGCAAGCACATAGAGATATGACAATGATGAGCCGAATAGAGACGCTTACCTGGGAGGTAAGTGGCTCGTACTCGGGCTGTTTCCCTTGTTTGTTCAATCTGTAGGTGGTCCCCTTCAATAGGTGGGTGTTGCGGCATTCTGATTTCTAAGGTGGTCTGATTGATCAGGTGGTCTAGTAGTTTAGTTTTTCCAGTCCAATCCAAGTCTAAGAAATAGGAGCTAGTCTGATCTCTACTTTATCGGTAAAGGAGTAGCAGTTAGGCAAGGCAATGAACTATCAGGAGTAAGCATAAGAAATAGYAGTCATCAATACTTACCAATCAATCAATATGAGACGAAAAGTMAAAGTGGTATACAGATCTGGATGCATGAAGTAAAGTAAAGGTAGAGGAGCCATGGAAAGATTCATTATAGTTGYTGCCCTTATTGCAAAGACTGAAATGATGAGGCATAAAAGTTTCATGAGCGCGCAGAGTTAATAAAATTATATTCCATTTTTTTCTCTTTAAAGTAAGTATTAGTATATATATTATGCATGCTTCCTTTTGATTGACTTTACATTGGATTGACATTGCTTGATGAATGATCTTAACTTGACCCATCCTACAACAACCCATCCTCAACATGAAGGTCCGGGAAGTGAAGGAAAGAAAGGAACTTAGTCCCCACAGGCATTCAGGAACACTACGAGAAAGGAAGAGCAAATGGAAGGAAGGTATAATTACTCCTCTCACATTGATAGACCAACCATAACCTACTCCGATCCAGCCTAGTCAAGTCGTCGTACCAGTAAGAACAGTGCATAATGAGGTATCCGGGCCTTCACGAATCACTACAAATCCAGCTAGCAAGCCACCAAGCTATACGAACTAAATCTGTAATGATTGTTATTAACGATGCACCTTGGCCAGTTTCATAGTTCATTATGTAGAAATTAATGCTCCCGATTCCTCCATTCCATCAAAAGCAAAGAACGCAGAAGCCGGATCCAAGCACAGCTGCATAAGCACTCAACTCATCGGGCAAAGGAAAAAGCGTAATTACATATATAATAGCAGCCACTTATTTCCTCTCCCGTTGGTCGAGCTTGCTTGCGCATCCTCGGCGAAGGATTGACCTTTCTAGCGAAGGGAGAACCTTATCGTAAGGGTGAATCAGGACAAGCAAGTTGGAAGGCGAGAGCAGAAATACATAATTACATATATAATAGATGCATTGTCGAAGGTCAGGTTATCACTTACCTGAGTGAGCTACGCGAAGGGTTATCACTTACTTACCTTCAGAAAGATTGAGGGGAAGAAAATAGAAGCGGGACCTCGAGTTTAGTTGCTCGTTTGGATGTTGGAGGAATTGTGTCTTAGCCAGGAACGGCATAAAGCTTCCAAGGGAGGCAGGAACGACAGTTCTGCTTCCAAAGGAGAAAGGAGGGACAGCATGTTCTGCTTCCAAAGGAGGCAGGAATAGGATTAGATGCTCAAAGTGAAAAGCCCGAAGAAGCTAAGGCAGGACGGCAGGTATGCTTTAAATCACCAGGGGTTTTTGAGCCTGTATGCTATGATTAGTGTTAGCCATTAAGAGCCATCAAGGTCAGCCTTTCTTCTTTCTGAGTCAACCGGACCAACAGCATTAATGTCGTTCGTTCTGTTGAAACAGTTATTGCTTGTCCCGAGGGTGTTGTTCTCAGCCTTCTGAGTCTAGTCCAGATCCAGTACCGTGATGTTGTTGTGCTAAAGTCTACGTCCGTTGCCAGGATCTCTTTCTTCTTATTAATAATATTATATATTGATACATATCATATCAATATCACCAACCCGACTTGACAGGCTTAATGACCACTCAAGTAAAATGTTATCTATCCGCTCATCATGAGAGTCCGGTACTGAGGACAATACACATTTGCTGCTCATTGCTTATGAAAGAAGACACCTTCGTTTGATAGATAAGCCTTCGGAGACGAGCGAGGAGGCGAGGAGTATTCCGAGAGAAGATGAAAGAGTGCTCTCTTTCTTAGTTGTTGTACACTCGGCGGTAAGACCACAAAGGTCAGATCCGGTTGAGCAGACTGATCGAGAGACGGATACCGAGAGACGGGAACGAGGCAACAAGCGAAGCGAGTTAAGCCTCATTTAGGGGGAGCCAGCCTCATTGGGGATCCGGTTGGGGAAGAGGAGATCAGGAATAAGTCCCAGTCGAGATAGGGAATGGAGTTCAGCTGAGTTTCCGGTTAATGAATGGGGCAGTCAGATTGGGAGGAATCAGACTCTCGGTATCGTTTGCCGAAGATTCAAGATTAAATCAAAGGCACAAAATGCTTTCGTTGCCGGGATTAATACTTCCTTCACTCGGATAGAGAATTACTCGGAAAGGGATTAATTAGAAGGCTTATTCGCTTGTCCCGGGACTCATAATAGACGGTTGGTAAATCCTTTTCTTAGACTCCTAAAAAACAACCTGTCGATCCTTCAATAAGAGAGTACCAGGGACATGAGCTAATGCAACCGAGGGCATAACCAATACATGATCATGATCATATGTGTGCATGAGTGAGCCTCAATGTTTCTTTATTATGGGAGAGAGACCGAAGACAGAGCCAATTCAACGACAGGGGAAGCCGAGGCTGTCTTAACCTCCTGAACGGGTCGAGGCCGAAGGCGCATGAGCCTATCTATGTTCTGACTTATGTTCCTGCCTATCTTTCAGTTTAAGATATAAATAAGTAAGCAAGGGTTCCTAAACCGAAGTCGAATAAGGCAAGGAAGATAAAAAGAGTACCATGTCAGGAGGAGGAAGATTATTTTTTTGAGATGCCACGGGTTAAGATGCGCAGTACTTGACTGAGTAAGTGTGTCAGAGTGTTGAAGCTTATTGTACAACTTGTGCTGAGCCAACAAGTACTGATGTTCTTTCCAAGCCCAAGTCATCAATGCCTGGACCAAGACCAGGATCTTTACTAATGAGAAGATCAGGATTAGGAACGGAACCTGAACCATCTTCTCAATCTGTACCAGGAACCATTGTTGCTGAGCTTGTTTATTCTGAGCTAATTGGACTTGAATGCTTGTTCTAAGCCCGAGATTCCTTCCTTTAAGTAGTCTGTGTGCCAGCTAAGCCAAGATAAGTACCAATCGGACCAAGACTTGCAGCAGTAGTTCTTCGTTTTGAGACAAGTAGCGAGTCTGTCGAGCAGTCAGTCAAGCCATTCAAGGGTTTTATAAACTTGTGATAAAGATGGGAGGGAAAGTCATGGCATTAAGGGTTCCCCACAGGCAAGTCATGAAAGTCAAAATAACCAGACGTTTATAGGGGTCTACTAGCCCGTTCAATCGAGAAGGTATCTAAGCCCGGGAAATCAAAATCACTAAAGGTGTCTGACCCATGGGTCTATGCTCATGCTGCTGAGCCCAAGTAAGATTGTTTTTCTTAGTCTAATCGTCCTGGTTCCGAGGTCAGGATCATAAAAGACAAAAATTCATGATGGTATTGGTCCAAGGCAAGACCAGTAAAAGAAGAAAATTCATGATGGTATTGGTCCAAGGCAAGACCAGTAAAAGAAGTTGTTGTTCGCTTTTAGCCTTCTGACTCTCTTTCCTTTGAACCAGCAGCAGGGCTAGAAAGAGGACTACTTGCTAGTGATTATCCTTAATATGCCAGATTCAATCTTCCCAAAGCGATTCAAAGAGCGAGTTCTCTTCACATTTTCTTCGGTCGGCCTAATTCACGTTCATTATGCCCTGTTGAAGCTATTAACGTGTGATTTTGAAAGGATTCTTAGCTGATTGTTGATACTAAAACGTGCATTTGACCTTACCAATTCCATTCCATCGTATACCTCAACTCGAAGGATTCAATCCAGCCACAGGTTCCCCTACGACCACCATGTCACTTTGAACAGTTGGCATGGGAATGTAAACTCCTTCTTCCTCAAAGACGAAATTCCTGGCATTGAAACCACCCTCCCTTTGAAGAACTAGAGGATGAGGGATTTAAGGATACGTCTCCTGGGGGAGTAATCCGGGATGTACCACCTTAATTCCCCAAGGACCGGACCTTTTCAGATCGGGACCTTCCAGATGTATCACTCCCTATCCCTATGGCTGAAAGGATGGGGATTGATTCCTTTGTCTTTAACCACTCCACTCAAATCTGATGCTCAACGGAATAAGACTTTGAAGATAGATCTGGCATACGGTTTAAGGTCACCATGGAATATTCGATTCATTTTATATAACTGACCTCTTTAGGGGACGGGTTTCCCCAATGGAAATGCCCCTGCCCTTTTTCCCCGGTCTTTCTATCCGGGTAGCTAGACTAAATGGGTAAGGTGTATGCATATACCCCCTTACCCTTTAGGCTTAGGCAGTGGATAAGGGTTCATGTTGAATGTCGATTTCTTTATTCATTTATCAGCATCCATCCAATGAACTACTGAGAAGATCCGGTATAAGCGTTGTAACAGGCAAGAGGTAGGAACTACCGTGAATCTTCCTCTCATTCAGTTACTTTACATTTTCTTCCATATTTGCACTCTTTCAGGCCTTTTATCCCACTACCAATGGAAGCAAGGCTCGCCTCCCATACTCTTTCGTTTCATAATGACCTCACCTAGTCCTTCACCCACCTAAACTTGAGACCCAGAAGTTGGTTCTCACATTGAATCAGATCGGTCTTTATAGCATGAATTAAGCGATGTATCAGCTACTTTGTGATTACCATTTCCACTCTTTTAGTCGCATTGTTGCTACTCAAACTTGCATGTGAGCGAGGTATCCTTTCCAACTATACAAATATGGAACAGGAAGAGTTGCCATTAGGACTTCTAAGACACTATAATCCATCAGACAGTGCTCATCCCTGAACTACTTCTAGTTCTGTAGTTGAGCAGCGTAGCTGCCATAGCCAGATCTTTCGAATCTTCTTTGCCTTGCCTACCGAAGACCTCGCGCTTGGGGTGTGGCAGGGCGTGGGTCCTCTACTAGACCAATGATTCTACCTCCACTAACTGGTCTCTCCAATCTATGTATTTGTCTATCAAATCTATCTGGCTTGACTCTACTATCATCACTAGCATTTCAAATCACAGGAACTGGAACTTTGACTATCATATCAAATCTATCTATCTTGACTTCCACTATCACATATTGAATATCGCATGTTTATTTATTGTAGAATGAGTTGTTCCACTAGTTTACATGAAACTCTCCGCATTGAGTTGCTATATTGGATATGTGGATTATCCGGTTGTGGTGATATATGCCAAAAGTGTCACTAGTAGTATGTCTTTGGGCATACCATTGACCTGCGTCAAAGGTCGAGTAGTTACCATCATAGATACGCACATAAATGAGCTATTCGCGGGGGGGTAGCGAGTCACTATCTTCCTCTAAACCCGAATATGCGACCACCTCACCTTGGAATCGTGGTATCTTCGAGCACAACAACCTTTATTATTAGTAGATGTCCTAATAAGGTGGGGTTTTTAGACTGTGGTAAGCATACTTGAATGTGGGGTTGTTATAGGAGGAAGCATGTGCGATTCAACTGGAGCATGCTAATGATATAAACAATAGGGAATGGGCTTGTTGATCTTCTTGGCATTGATGCAATATCTATCCCACCATAGGAATCAGGTAAGATACCAGTACTCTATTCCTATACTGATACTCGATCGTCACTGTCATAGGCTTTATGACTTTCTTTTCTTTTGAATTTATTCCTATAGCTTTCTTCTTTTTCTTTACGGTAATAGGCTTTCGACTTTGATAGGCTTTTGTCCTGCATCTATCCACTTTCACCCAACCCAATGGAACTACCCATAATAGGCTTTAGTCTTTGAATAGGCTTTCTTCTTGGTTCGCATAGGCTTTCTTCCTTGAATAAACCCCATCTTTTTCAATTTTTATATGCCCCAACAACCTAGCTTTACCTTGAGATTGCTTCATTACGACCGCTAGGGATTTACTATAGGTTTTGGTTCTTTTATGGGATAGAGAAACTTGACTTCTTGAGGTTAGGGAGCGAGTGGACATGTCCTCATTGGGGGATGTTTGCGTGATCTTTTTACTACAGAAAGGAACCTTTCATATCTGTTTTCCAAGATTTGGTATATTTTCCCTGGGGTGCAGTACATGGGATTTTCATCCTTTGCAATAGGCCTCTCAGTGTTTACCTCTTCTCCTCAGCCTACTGCTAATCCTATTGGAGTTCCAGTGCTAGCTACTTGTAGTTTACCTGTTTTAGTTCTTGTTGCAGTCTCAACTTAAGAGAAAGGTTAATTATAAATAACTCAATCATTATAGTGTGCAAAGAGATTATAATACTAATTATGATGATTGTGTGGTGTAACATGAGGGTGAAGTGTATCTGCACCTACAGGCACAATTATACCAGCGAGAAACCCATCTTATTGCTAAGATCGATACTAATTAAGTGCCACTAAGGGGACCAATAATTAGTAAAGAGAAGGGGTATGAATAGTACATAGGAATTACTAGCCAATTCTTAAGCCGAATACCCGTGAACAATCGTAACCAGATCAAGAGAAGTATCGGGTAATATGGTGAGTTGATCGGACCAAGATCGTCTAGCTCTCTGTTGAATATCTTCTTCTATCCTAGATCATCTCACTTTGGATGAACCCATAATATAAAGTCTTTCGGGAGTGGAGTAGAGATACCAAAGAGAGGATTCAGACAGCGGTTTCGTTTAGCTGAAAGAAGATCTTTTTCTCTCTCCTCTTGCTCCCAGTAAATTGGTAAAGTAGGATATTTCCAAATATCCCGGATCAATCAACTTAATGGGGTGGTACGTACCACACAACATTGGAGCTGGGCAGATAAAAGGAATAGAGGGAACACGAGATAGATGGATCGCCCGGAAGTGATCTGCATTACGGAAAGAGAGGGGATAGCTAATCGAGAAGTCATTCATCAGGAAGACAAGCATACCTCAGCCCCATTCTGAATAGTGATGAAGGGAAAGGTGGATGAAAATACGACATTTCTGATTCCCAACAATTTCCATTAGGGATGTTCGGGATTTACCATTGTGAACCATCCTATATACTATCACCTGAATGGAAGAGAGTGTGGTTCCACACATGGCTTTGCAAAGCCACTTTTAGTACACCATAGAGTGTATGGAGCCATGGATCTTCAATTGGTGTGAGGGTCTCTTGAAGAATATGAAGAAGCAACTAACAAAGTGTCAGAATGGTCGATTGAAATAGTTTGGTTATGGATCTATTTTAGTATCCTTCTTCTTGGAGAGGGTCCTCATCTTACATCTATAGGTGGAGTGGGGCATACCCGCTCCACAAGACCCACAGATGAAAATATGGGTGGATTTCATGGCTCATCGTGGTGGCGTGCATATTGTCAAGTATGACGAAGCTTTCTTCCAGTGGTTGAGAGATCATCTAATCATGGTGGAGGATTATGCTTATGTTGGGACGGACTTGAGTGGGGATCCTGACTTAGCTCTTCCTGAGGGATCTCATTGGGGAGACATAGGTAAGAAAGAAATTTTCATTATAGGATGTTTTTGATATTTTAATTATATAATATGTTTTTTTCATTTATCCAAGACTAATCAAGTGCTCTCAATAATTCATATGTGGCACCTTATCGTCCTCTGATATCATCTCGCATTCAGAGGCGAGGAGAGATAGGCATTGTGGCGGGTCAATGAGTGGTTTACGAGGATCTTGAGGATATCGAGCAAAACCTAGAGGGATTAACCATGAACATCCCTGATATCATGGTGGATGAACTACCTCGACGCTACCAACGCCATACGTTTGGCGTATCAGGATCTATTGGTCGACTACTCTGTAGAGTGGCATGGGAAGTCATTTTTTACAATGAGAAACATCCTAGATTATTTTGTATATGAAGCCATGAGCTTCACTATTTTGATATTTTGATCCTTGGACAAACACTTTTTGTAAATTTTGACGTGTTAATATAAAATTCCTACCGGCTTACTTGTCTTTTAAAAAATGTGTGTTTGGATTTATAAATGTCACAAATTTCTGTCTAACACATAATTAGCCAATGCATCCGTCAATATTTTTAGACATCTAGGAATATCTTGATACTCGATATAATCAAAATGTCTTTCCAAGAGGTGAAATCTGAAATATACATGTAACAATGTAGGACTTCATATGGAATAAATGTTACTCAATTGCAGCACTACTAACTGTGAATCAAGCCATACAATAAGATGACGGATTCCAAATGAAATGGCATCAATTAATAACCCAATAACTTCATTGTATTTCGCGATATTATTAGTTACACGACAAGGAAAACACCGTGTAGACTGATCAACTCATCCGTAGGTGCATAGATTTCCCATGCACCATACACTAAGTTTTGAGTACTAGGACTAGCACCATTAGTAAAGCCGATATAGGGTAGTGAAGACACTAACATCTAGAAACCAATCACAATGCAAGGTAAGCAGCAAAAATGCAGAACAAAAATGAAAAAAGAACACTAGAGTATGATACACTAAAAATACAAAGCACTCATGCAAAAATAGTTTAAGCATAATACTTCTTCAAGTAAAGCCCATTTATGGGTTCTCTCAAAGGAATTCCATCATAATCTACCATCTCATAAGCCCCTTTCTCCAACACTCATTTAATGATATAAGGTCCATGCCACATGGGAACAAATTTACCAGCCCCTAATAAGTCATGATCATGTCTGTAAAGAAGAACCAAATCACCCTTAGAAAAAACATGTGGTTTGACATGCTTGTCATATTGATATTTGGCATGTTTCTTCTGAGTTTCAATGACTAAGGCAGCATCATGGCGAGTCTCATCCAATTGCATCAAATACAAGAGACTTTCCTCTTCAATTGAGGTGTTAAGGAGAAGTTCGACAACTAGTTTCAAAGATGGGATTTCACATTTAATCGACAGAATAGATTCAATACCATATACTAACTGGAAAGGTGTGAATCTCATGGAATATTTAACGGATTTATGATAGGCCCATAATGTTGAGATGAGAATCGTGTGCCATCTTGAATTGTGAGTTCCTATCATCCGTCGAAACATAGTAGTGAGAACTGTGTTAATTTCTTCAACTTGGCCATTGGCCTGTGGATAATAAGGTGTTGAGTTTTCATGTCGAAGACCCAACTTCTTGGTAATTTCAGACATCATGAAGTTGCAAAAATGACTACCGTGGTCAATGACAATGGCTTGAGGGACACCAAATATAGTAACTATATGATTGAATATGACCAACGCTATATTTTTCTCGGTGTTATCAAATGTAGGCATCGCCTCGGCCTATTTAGTGAAATAATCCACGTCTACGATAATGTATCCATGCCCCCATCTGAATGAGGGTTATATATCATGAAGTCAATGCCCCATTTAGCGAATGGACCAATGGAAACTATAGGGTAAAGATGAACAGGATGAGATCGGATCTTATTGTTATATGTTTGACAATCGTGGAATTTTTGGATGGAAGTAATGCAGTCATTAAACAATGAAGGCTAGAAGTAACCATCTCGTAAGATCTTTTGGGCAGTTTCATACCCAGACATATGAACGCCACATGCTCTGGAATGATAGTCATTCAAAGATTTATCAGCTTCATCATAGGTTAGACATCATCGAAATATGGAATCAATGCCATGATGGTAAAGGGTATCACCAAGGATAAGGTACTGATGGGCTTGATGTTGAATAGGATGGCGATCTAAACTAGAAATATTGGATCGGAAAGTTTGGGTTTGGAGCTAAATGATAATGTGTCCATACCATATGTCATCAGAAATTATAATAAAGAGAGACTCACCAAGAAAGGAATCCTCTTCCACGGTTTATGTCTCAGTAGAGGGAAGGTCACATATCAACTCGGAAAAAACCAAAGATTTCTTTGATTTGGCTTGCTCAAACTCCAAATCAAACTCCTGGAGAATCACTATCCATTTGGAGTATTTTCCCCCGAGCAATTGTCAAGTAAGGATGTGTTGCATAGGGTTGCAATTGGAAATGACTGTGGTTCTGCACAATAATATATAATGATGAAAAATTTGAACAACTGCCAATGCCAATTTCTCCACATGCAAATATTTGGTCTCGGTGGTCATGAGACTCCAACTCAAATAATATATAACATGTGAATCATGTGAATCATCCTCTTGGACTAGAACCATAGCGATGTTAGAGTATGAATAAGATAAGTATAAGAAATAATTTCGAATATAATCGAGAGGAAATAAGAGTGGTGTATGGGTTAGGGTAAGTTTCGAAGCTTCAAAGGCTTTGTTGGCAGTGTCATCCCATACAAAAGTGTGACCCTTCTTAAGAAGTCGAGTAAAACCTTTCATTAATTCAGCATAGTTGGGGATGAATCGACATAAAAAAAATTCCTTCCCTTGCAAACTTTGGAGTTGGCATAAGGTAGAAAGAGGAGGCAAATTGAGAATAGATTCAACCTTCAGAGGGTCCACCCTAATCCCATGGGTAGAAACGATAAAACCAAGAAGGTGTCTGGACTCCACAAAAAAAATGCATTTATGTGGATTAAATCGTATGTGATAATAGCGACAGTGTAGGAAAATGGCTCGTAAATGTGTCAGGTGATCTTGGAGATGCATGGAATGCGTCGATAAATCATCTAGGTAAGGTTGTACAATGTGCTTAATATCATAAAAATTATAAGACATAGTGCGTTGAGAAGTGCACCAACATTTTTTCGACCAAAAGGTAGTTTCTAGTACGTGAAGATTCCCCAAGGGAAAATAAAAGCAATATTATGGTGACCCACAGGTAAAATATTGATTTGATTATAGCTAGAGAAACCATCCATCAAAGAGAATATTTCACTCTCAGCATAGTCTTCAACGATCTAGTCAATGAAAGGGGTTGGATAATTATATTTAGGACAAGCCTTGTTGATATCCCTATAATATACACAAACATAGATTGTTCCTTGTTTCTTCATAACCAAAACAAGATTAGAAACCCAATCAGTCAAAGCCACAAGATAGACAAAAATGACTTTAAGAAGTTTTTCAACTTTAAGTTTAATAGCAGCAACTTTGTGTGGATGAACTGAGCGAAGTATTTTTCGAACAATTTTAGCATCTAGGTAAGTCTTAATATTATGTACAAAAATATATGGATCAATGTCAAGCATCTCTTCGTAACTCCAGGAAAAAACATCACAGAATTCTTGGAAAAGAGCTTTGTAATTTCAGATCTCGTCAGCAGAACATGAGGCAACGATATGAACATTTTCCACGATTCCAGGTTTAATCGAAATATCTAGAGGGATAGTGGATTAGATGTTACCCAAGTTTCTTTCGTAAAAAACATCATGTATTGATTCAGGGACAAAGAAAATATTAACAACAGTAGACGAATTCCAAATTCGTTGATAACTCCCTATGGTCTCAGGTTCCAGGAAGAGAATAGAACGATGATGCCCATCGTCCCATGGGGTATATTCCATATACATGACTGTCATGATCATCTCTTCAATGTGAAATACCATGTGGAATGGATCCAAATACATATCTAAGAGAGAACAAGGAGAAGTATTTGTCGATTGAATAACTTTATAAGCCAATTCTACCAGACTTGGAGGCATTCAGTCGTCGTAATGAAGACAATCGTCAGAGATAGGTACTATCCAAGGGTCATAATAATTAGGTATTTCACCAACAGTGGTTGATATGATTTTAATCGAAGCCAGAAAAGGAGTAGGAATACTAGGTGGTGGAATAGGGAATGTACCCATTAATGATGAGTCTTTTAGAATACCCACACCGACATTCTCATAATTGGAATGTGTTTTCACAATGAAAGGTACGTTACTAGTATGCGAATCAAAATTAAATAAAGTGAGTTGATCAACAGTAAAAAAAATTTCTTGGTGAGGGAAACGTATCACACGAAAAAGAGTAGAAACAACTACACGCATGGAATCAATCCAACTATGGACAAGTAGAAAGTTGTAATTGAGAGGTGCATCAAACACCTCAACCTCAACAGTGACCTCTTTGCCTTCTAATGTAATAGATAATAAAGGAAGAATGCCATAAGGTTTAAACCTTGTACCATTAAAATATTTTAGAGTATTGTTTGACTCGGTAAGGGAAGGATAGCCAATGGATTTCCAACAAGTGACAAACATGACACAAGTCGAGGCTCCTTCGTCAATAACGGTTCGACAAATATTCTTATTTTCCACAATAACTTGTATTTGAAATGCTAATTGAGGAGGAAGCATTATAATTTGATATTTCAATTCAAAGATTATGAAGTTCGTATCTATAGGATCAATCCCACCTATAGCCTTTAACGATTCCTTCTATTGCATCGACAACTTTGAAGGACTTCAAGAGCCAACATTACAGAAGGTGCATGTGCCAAATATTCTACAATATTGTAGTTTTGAGAAGCATGTGCGTGAGGGTTAAATGATGACTTATGAACAACGCCCTTAGGAGGAGGATGAATAAATGTATCTAGACTCAGTCATTCGAGATTAAGAGGATAGTTGGGAGGTGAAGTCGATGAAGGAGGTTGAACCAATGGAGGTGGTGAATCATCAACTTTCTCTTTCGAAGGAGAATAATATTTGGCTTGAGTAGCGACTGCAACTTCATTCTTCTTGGAGTCACCAGTACACATGAGTACATAAGATGTGGTAGAGGGAGAATTTTGGTCATGAATGACCAATTAGGCCTACTACTGAGAAGGAAAAGGTTGTAACAAAACAACGGGTGTAGGAGGTGTCCCGGTCCCTTGCAGGAACTTAGTAATTTCAGCACGTCATGGACAATATTTTGTATAATTATCCTCACCATAGATAAGACAAGGATAACGAGGTTTTCTCTTTTCTTTGTCATCAACAGGTTGAGTCTTGGGTTTATCGAATTGTTAATTATTATTTTTTTCCTCTTTATTTTTTCCCTTCCCTTTCTTTTTATTTTGATTTTTACCGGTAGGTGTAGATTGAACTGAATTAACCTCAGAGGTTTTACCAGTAGAAGGAGTCGGAGGAGGAGTATCTTGTACACTAGCAGTAATTTATTTGGGATTGGAATGACTGGATTTTTTAGACTGAGTCTTAGCGTGAAAATTTCCAATCACACCATCAACAGCATGAGAAGCTACTGGAGTTTTTGGGGTTGGATTTGTAGACGAGCGAGGATCATCAAGGATCAAGTCATATAGTGTGTTTGTTTGTGAATAAAAAAGATCCAAGTATTGAGCACGACTAATATCCTGCTCTTTAGTGACGACACCACCCATGGAAACATCACGGGATATAGGACCGATGAGTGACTTGGTAAACCACTCGGCCAATAGTAGATCAGGAAGAGGAACTTTGATTAAGTGTCTTCTCCTCCTCCACTCGTAAATATGATCAGAAATGTGAGTAGATGAGGATTGTTTAAATGAGCTCAAAATTTTGGTTCCTCTCTCATTTTGTATCGGTAACTAGTAATGTGTTAAGAAATCCATATCTAAGGTGTTTAAGTCATTGAAGAATCCTTGTGGCAATTCAATATATCATTTGGTTTCCGAACCTGTAAGAGTTCATTAGAAAAGACATAATCTAATCGATTCATCCATCAAGGATTTGGATGAACACCAAATATGGAAAGTCTTGACGTGATTATTTGGGTCTTCCCCTAATCAGTCATCAAACTTAGGAATTTTTTATGGTAACTTGGCAGGTATGACCGGCCAATAAGGAGAATGAAAAATAGGATCATTCAAAATCCTAGATAAATCTGGTAAATCCAAAGTAGCAAGAAATGGCAGTTGTTTATTCACTTTAGGAAACTGTTAATTTTGAGGAGGTATTCCCATAGGTATACCAGTAGGACCATAAGCAGTCTATAGCTAATTAGAAGGTCCTGTCAAATTTGATGGTGGAGGGTTTTGAGTCAAATATCCAACATGAGTTGGTTGATTGGGTAAGCTTCCTTGGAAAGGAGCATTAGAATGAAAACCTCAACCCCGGGTAGGATTCATAGAACCTAGATATGGTTGCCTGGGATTAGGGGGTATAAAAGAATTAACTTGAGGAGTTTTCCCCCTATGCGTTTGTTGATTGCCTTGGAAAGGAAAATTCCAAGGTTGAGATTGCAATCCAGGAATATGTTTCCCGTACACTAGGTTATGACCCCCAACTTGATTTTTCCCCCCAAATTGAGGTTTTCCCCCAACTTGAGGTTGGATCCCAACTTGAGGTTTCCCCTCAACTTGAGTTTGGATCCCAACTTGAGGTTGGCCTCCAATGGGAATTTGAAAACTAGAAGTGACAAAATGACTTGTGCCTCCAACTTGATTGGAGAAACTAGGGTCAGGATGATTAGATCCTCTAAGTGGAGGTGGAGGAGGAATTTTAGGCCCCCTGGAGAAAACCTGGGTAGGTGTAGGAACAAAACTACTTGCAGCATTATACCCAAGAGGAGAAAAAATATTAGGCCCTCTGGATGGACTCTGGGCAGGATTGGAAATAGAATTATTCAGAGTGTTATGCCTAGGTGGAATTGACAGATTTGATCTAAGTGGAAGTGGTGTTCCAATAGGATCTTGAGTGATTACCGCACTTTTGGAAAAAACAGGCATAACTTGTGGGACCACGATAGAGCTAGCGATCTGGAAGGGAAGAATTGTATGAGAACCAACCAACAATTGGTCTGAGACTATGACAACATTACTGGTCGTGCTAGTAAAATTATCTAAAGTTACTGTATAAGTAGTAGAATTCATAGATGTATGTGATGCCATAGATTGATTAGAGGTCCTCTAGCATAGCTGACTCATTCCTAGTTTTTCAAAAATATTGTGTCTCGGAGAGTTCCTCCAAAGAGAACAGATAGGGGTAGAAGAGCTAAGATTAAAAATTCCAGTAGTATGAACCAGAGTTATAAACGAATCACTCTGGAAGGGTGGATCATCTACACTAGAATCTATGTGGGGTCCAGTAGGTATTATATTATAATATTCAACAACAACATCTCCTGATGAATTTATCTGGAGCAAAAGTGGATATTTTACAACACTCAATAACGGATTTATAGGAAGTATTGATTCCTTCAATGGAGCAGACTTCCAATCTCAAAGGCTATGTCGTTATTGACTACTCCTTCAGGAGAACCCTCTAATGAGTTACGAAGAAAAGGAGAGTGTAATTCTGGGTCTTCTGGAGGTAACCCTTGCATCCTACGTGAACAATGAGAGCCAATGTTGGTGCACCAAATAAAGAATGAATAAAATATATCGCCAACTAGAGAAACAAACAACACTCACTAATCAAATCTAGATATCAAACACACAAACAAACCTTCTTATTTAGAAGTCACTAGTTGGTGATGAAATCCAACGTTGCGAAATCAATACAAGAAGGGGTTGGAATAAAGCGGGTGGAAAAGTTGCGTTGATGACCTTCTTAACAAACTTACACCCTGGTGAAAGCACCCACACATAATCGTGGGTATACCCTCCAATGAGCCCGAATGATTTTGGCCAACGTCGATTCCAAGTACCGTGAAGACTCTCCCCTCCATGGTCACCTCATGTAAAGACTCTAAATAGATAGGCCACTAAAGTTACCAATTACGACAATGATGCCTGGGGAAGCAGTCGAAAGTCCAATCCATGTGCAAGGGCAAGGTATCTAAGCCTGAAATCAACTCGAGAAGGTCCCCACACTATTTTCTTCTCAAGTGACCCCCAATAATACATGCAATATCTACACTAAGACCAACAAAGTATGGTGAGTAACTTTGTCGACCCTCATGTGACTCCGTGATTGACCCTTGTGTTAGAAGGGCTTCCCAGGAAAAAATGTAGCAAGTGGATTTGAACGCTCCTTATCAAAAGATACTATTGTGTGTTTTGATTCTTTGGAGAGTGTGCTTCACAACCTATTCTAAAGCACTATCTTAGCTAATGTTGGTGTATAAAAGTTCTAGAAAATAAAAGTTGCTAATATATTTTTAAAATCACGTTGTATTTTGAAGGTTGTTTCTTACTCAAAAGGGAAACGGAAATGAGACTGATGATGTATTTGACCTTGACCAAATAAAATGAAAAAAGAGATGTAATATAATTGTTTCATTTGATGAACTCTAATTACAATAGGGAGAAAGTTTCTCTTTCCAGAATACAAAGCACAATTTCTCAATCTTTGAATGATATGAATTCCAAACAATCAAAGCTACTAAATTTTCCAACTTTTTCTTTTCAACAAATATTTGAATGAAAAATATTTCTTAAAAAGACTACTAAAAAGAATAATAAACTTTATTCCTTTCCTTTTCAAATCAGAACAGAGACCTAATCCAAAAAGAAATAATGGTCTAAGAAGATCAATGCACTCTTAACACTATTTCCCAAACCAAACTCATAATGCAAGAAAAAATGAAAATGATAAGAAGACTATTTTTCGAATGCAAACAAAAATTGTTTCCTAATCAGCAACAATCCAAAACTTAAAATCAAACCAAAACTCAAAATAAAACAAGAACAACTTATCAAACAAACACTCAAGAACAAAGTCTCGAGATTATACCCTTGCAATAAGAAGTAAAAGATGAAATTTATAAAGCTTATGAAGAAGACTCTCAATTATTGAAAATCAATCAAATCCAAGCTTAAAATATGTAAATCAATCATTCACCAAAGCTAAAATTTCATTCCAGACAATAAATACAAATATGGGAAAAGAAAAGAAATTTGATTGTCACTCCAAAACTTCCTACAGGAATCGTCGCAGGATGCAGAAGGGTATAGTGCAACAATGTAGGATCCTCGCAGGCTGTAAGCAAGGCATAGTGTGACGGCATTGACCTGGTCTACACAATCAGAGTGCGACGATGAAGGATCATCACAGGATAAAAACAAGACACGTGCGACAATATTTGAATATAAAGAAAATTTGGAAGAATGACAAAATTTCTCAATGAACCATCAGAATCAGGGAGTCAAGATGGATCACCCACAGAATTAGATAATGAAATTGATCAAAAGAAGGCAAGCTAAAAGAAAATAAGAAGAAAAAAAACTAAAAGAATTTGTATCCCCAGTATTGTCGCCAATTTTGTTATCGAACAAATCGGTAAGTGCGTACACAAACTGATCTCCCTAACTTCAACAGGAAGCTAGAACAAAACAAGACAAAATACAAACTTCACCTTAGACTTCATTGTCATATAAACTAGTTCAAAGAAGGAAAATTGATATACCTTTTAAATTATGTTTGATCCTCGCTAGTGTTGTCCTTGGATTTGTGGGATGGTGAACCTGTTTAAGAAGCACAAACCAACAAAGAGAGAGAACAAAGATATATATATATATTCCAATGAATTATATGTATAAGATCAAGGAGTTATACAATAAAAGTAAAGACACCTTTATAGGGAAGAAATGTAATGTTGTATTATATTAAATGGAAAGTGGAGAATACAACCCATGTCTTGATGTTGCAAGGTCCCTTTCAATGGATCTTTGCTTCAATACACACACGTTTTCTCCAATTCCTTTGATGAAGAAGATCCACAATCTGATTTAGAGAGATAAAGCAAAGATATCTCAAGTATAATATATAGTAGAAATCTTCATGCATAAGCTAGCCTTAGCCTTTTCCATAAGATATCCCTCTTTATATCGGGTGAAAGAGGAATGGATGAGGATATTAGGGTGATCCCACTAAATCATAGAAGCTAGTAAGATCCAAATCGATCGGAGTACGCCTCATCTTCTAGAATATTCACTTCTAGAACATTCATTAATTTCACTTTTCCCTTATTTAAGCATCATCACACCCTATGCATTGGTAGCCTCCAACAACGCTGCATTATAGATTTGGTGCAGCATGTGACAATCAAGCCTAATTGCACCCCAAGCATAGAGAAGGGTGCAACGATCTCCTTTGTCATAGTTTTTAAGGAAGAAAAGGTAAACCACTTTTCTAATGGAGAAAGTCTCTTTTAGTATTTTTAGGCAACATGGAACTGAGTTATGCACATGTCGTCAGTTGATCACTGGGGTGACAAAAATAATGTGTGACACCCAACTTGAGGTTTCCCCCCAACTTGAGGTTGGCCTCCAACGGGAATTTGAAAACTAGAAGCAACAGAATGACTTGTGCCTCCAACTTGATTGGAGCTACTTGGGCTAGGACGATTAGATCCTCTAGGTGGAGGTGGAGGTGGAGGAGGAATACTAGGCCCCCCGAAGAGAACCTGGGTAGGTGTAGGAACAAAACTATTAGCAGCATTATACCCAAGAGGAACAAAAATATTAGGCCCTTCGGATGGACTCTGTGTAGGATTAGAAATAGAAGTATTAAGAGTGTTATACCCAGGTGGAAGTGACGTATTTGATCTAAGAAAAAGTGGTGTTCCAATACGATCTTGAGTGATTATCGGACTTTCAATAGAAACAGACATGACTTGTGGGACCACGGTAGATCTAGTGAGTTGAAGGGGAAGAATCATATGAGAACCAACCAATAATTGGTCTGAAACTGTGACAACATTACTGGTCGTGCCAGTAAAATGATCTAAAGGTATCGTATAATTAGTGGAAGTCATAGGTGCATGTGATACCATAGGTTGATTAGGACTCATTCCTATTTTATCAAAATATTGTGTCCTTAAGAGGTCCTCCAAAGAGAACAGACAAGGACTAAGCTAGGATTAAAACTTGTAGCAGTATGAACCAGAGTTCTAAACGATTCACTCTAGAAAGGTGGATCTTCTACACCAGACTCTGTGTAAGGTCCAGTAGGTATTCTAGTATATTCTTCAACAACAACATCTCCCAATGAGTTTATTCAGAGCAAAAGTGGATCTTGTATAACACTCAATAATGGATTTATAGGAAGCGTTGATTCCTCCAATGGAGTATAACTTACAATCTCAAAGGTCACGTCATTATTGATTTCTCCTTCATGAGAACCCTTTGGTGATTTAAGAAGAAAAGGAGTGTATTCTTCCGACTCTTCCAAAGGTAACCCTTGCATCCTACTTGAACAACAAAGGTCAATGTTGGCCACACCAAATAAAGAATGAAACAAATCTATGGCCAACTAGAGAAATCTAAATATCTAAATCTAAATCTAAATATGAAATCCAATGTTGCGAAATAAAGACAAGAAGGGTCTGAGATCAAGTGGGTGTAAAAGTTACATTTATGACCTGCTTAACAGACTTACACCCTGGTGAAAGATCCCACACATAATCGTGGGTATACCCTCCAAGGAGCCCGAGTGAGTTTAGCCAACGTTGATTCCAAGTACTTTGAATATTTTCCCCTCCACAGTCACCTCGTGTAAAGACTCTAAATATATAGGCCACTAAGGTTACCAATTACAAAAATGATGCATGGGGAAGCACTCGACAGTCTGATCCACATGCAATGACAGGGTATCTAAGCCTAAAATCAACTCGAGAAGGTCTGTATAGGATTTTATTCTCAAGTGACCCCCAATAATATGCACAATCTCTACACTAAGACCAAAAAAGTAAGGTGAGTAACTCTGTCGACCCTAATGTGACCTCGTGATTGTCCCTTGTGTTAGAAGGGCTTCCCAGGACAAAATGTAGAAAGTGGATTTAAAATCTCCCTATCACAAGATACTATTGTGTGTTTTTATGCTTTGGAGAGTGTGCCTCACAACCTATTCCAAAGCGCTATCCTAGCTAATGCCAGTGTATAAAGTTCTAGAAAACAAATTTTTCTTATAGATTTTAAAATTACACTAAATTTTAATGGTTGTTTCTTACTCAGAAAGGGAAATGGAAATAAAACTAATGATGTATTTGAAATTGACCCAATAAAATGAAAAAAGAGATGATGTGCAATCGTTTCATTCGATGAACTCTAATTACAATAGGGAGAAATTTTCTCCTTCCAAAATACAGAAAGTTACAAAGCACAATTTCTCAATCTTTGAATGATATGGATTCCAAACAATCAAAGCTACTAAATCTTCCAGTTTTCTCTTTTCAACAAATATTTGAATGCAAAAGATTTCTTGTAAAGACTACAAAAAGAAGAATAAACTTTAGTCCTTTCCTTTTCAAATCACAACAAAGACATAATACAAAAAGAAATAATTGTCCAAGAATATCAATGCACTCACAACACTTTTTCCCAAACCAAACTCAAAATGCAAGCAAAAAATGAAAAGATAAGAAAACTATTTTTCGAATGCAAACAAAAATTGTTTTCCAATCAACAACAATCCAAAACTTCAAATCAATCCAAAACTCAAAAATATCAATAACAACTTATCAAGCAAGCACTCAAGAACAAAGCCTTGATATTATACCCTTGCAATAAGAAGTAAAAGATAAAACTTACAAATCTTATGAAGAAGACTCTCAATTTTTGAAAAATGATCAAATTCGGGCTTAAAATATGCAAACCAATCATTCACCAAGACTAAAAGTTCATCCCAAGAGGTAAGAACAAATCTGGGAAAAGAAAAGAAAGTTGTATGTCACTCCAACAATTTCTACAGGAATTGTCGCAGGCTGCAGAAGAGTATAGTGCGACGATGAAGGATCGTCACAGGCTGAAAGCAAAAAACAGTGTGCATCGTCACTCTCGTTCACACAAGAAGGGTGTGACAATGTCTAAATATAAGGAAAATTTGAAAGGAGGACAAAGTTTCTCAATGAACTTTCAGAACCAAGGAGTCAAGATGGATCACCCACAGACTCAGAGAATGAAATTGACCAAAAACAGACAAGATAAACGCAAATAAGAAGACAAAAACAAAATAATTTGTTCCCCATTATGGTTTCCAATTTTATTATCAGACAGATCAGTAAGTGTGGACACAAACTAATCTCCCTAACTTCAACAATAAGCTAGAACTAAACAAGGCAGAATACAAACTTTGCCTTAGATTTCATTGGCATACAAACTAGTTCAGAGAGGGACAAATGACATACCTTTTAAATGACGTTTGATCCTCTCTAGTGTCATATTTTTCACTCCATCTTTGTATTTGTGGGATGGCGAACCTGTTTAAGAAGAACAAACCAACAAAGAGACAGAACAAGAATATACATATTCCAATGAATTCTATGTATAAGATCAAGGAGTTATACAATAAAAGTAAAGACACCTTTATAGGGAAGAAATGTATCATTGCATTATATTAAATTAAAGTGGAGAATACAACCTGTGCCTTGATGTTGCAAGGTCCCTTCCAATGGTTCTTTGCTTCAACACACACACATTTTCTCTAATGCCTTTGATGAAGAAGATACACAACCTGACTTAGAGAGCTAAAGAAAAGTTGTCTCAAGTATAAACTATAGCAAATTTCTTCATGCATAAGCAAGCCTTAGCATTTTCGATAAGAGATCCCTCTTTATATAGGTGATGAGGAGATTATGATGATCCCACTAAATCAAAGAAGTGAGTAAGAACCAAACCGATCGGAGGCCACCTCATCTTCTAGAAGTTTCCCTTTTAGAACCTTCATGAATTTCACTTTTCCTCTTGTTTAAGCATCATTGCACCCTACGCACAAGCAGCCTGTGATGATGCCACAGTTTATTTTTGGTGCAGCATGCGACGATCAAGCATCGTCGCACCTCAACCATAGAGCAAGGTGCGACGATCTCCTTTGACATTGTTTTTAAGGAAGAAAAGATAATCCACTTTTCGCATGGAGAAAGTCTCTTTTAGTGTTTTTAGGGAACATGGAAGTGATTCATACACATATTGTCAGTTGATCATTGGGATGACCAAAATAATGTGTAACACATGTGCATGGGCTTTAATTCCCTCTAAAAAGAAGAAGGAACTTGATCCATAGAGCACAGAGTATATCTTTGTTGGATACCCCGACGGTGTGAAGGGATATAGACTTATTAATCTTTCCTCAAACCGACTCATCATTGAGAATAGTGTATGTTAGCACCAGAAGTCACCTTTGGATTGCATCAGAGGTAATCCTGATACCCATAATTTTGTAAGTCACGGTGAATAGTTCTAAAGGGTTCTCTAATGGATGCAGATTCATGATGGTATCGTTCTAACTCAGAAAACTGGGTTGGCACACATAGGCAAGTGAGGTATTGATCTAACTTCAGTCAGTAATTTGCAGTATAGTGGTGAGGAGGGGGAAGAACTTAAGGAGAATGAAATGATCTATTATGGACATCAGATCTTCCAACAGCCTGAGGAGGAAAAGATCCAAATAAAATATCCTCTTGAATTCATAACTTCAAGAAACTAAAACCGCTATAACAGTATTGTAATCGAACACACATTACAATACAGCCACAACAACCCAAATGGATCCTCTATGCCTGAGATCTCAGTATCAGAGGGAAAGGAGAACACAAGAAACTGATTAAAACCGGTTGCAATGCCATTGTGATCAAACCTACAACACAAAAACATAACTACCCTCGACTGGATCATCCATGCCCAAGCGTTCTAATACAACAGTTACACAAAGATGAAAGGAAACTAAATTTCATTAAACAAGAAGTCTCAAATACATATCATAATCAGAGAACCATATGCTTTGTTAAAACTTTACAAATTGGGAGCTCAACTCAGCCATCGACACTAAAAAAATATGAGAAAGACTCCTATATACTCAGAACCAAAATTGCAGCAACGAGTTCAAGTCATCGCATTGAAGGTGTTACGTCTGCATGCCTCCTATCAGACTGTGCATGCAGTCTCTGGTCAGACACGAACTCTGCTAGACACAATCATGCTTTAGAATGGGCCTACGCCTGAGTGGACTAACTAATGGTCCTTTCCTAAGCTTTCCATTTATGGTGGAAACGATGTTCAACCACCATCACCTGTTTAAATAACTACTTCCTCAGGATCAAAGAGTTCCAAGTCAACTTTGCATCTAAAGGACATGGTAGTTTCTCATTGGCCTTCAGTTGCTTCCTTGGACCATTACAAGGGGACATAGTGGGCAGGCGTGGGTGAGGATCTGGCAGAGATGATGACATGATCGACATGGAGGTGAGACGAGAGACTACCATATGGATAGATGTGGTATATGGAAGGTGACCGAGAAAGTGCAGGCAGTGGAAAACATGGGTACTACACTGGGATAGGTCAGAGGTGAAGTGGCATGGGGTGATGATGTGGGGGTAGAGGAAAGGTCATGGCAGTAGGTGGGATGGGGACCATCTGCCTAGATGGAGGTGAGTGGTAGAACACCTGGAATGAGATGATAGGTGGGAGTGATAAGGGGACGTGACCTGAAGGTGAGTGGAATACAGGTGTGCCACAATGAGATGAGGAGGGAGAGAAGGCGATGTGATGCATGGAAGAGAGAGATGGAGTGGAGGAAAAATGGAAATGGGAGGAAGAAG